>QTSX02007446.1:0-30207 GCA_014839935.2 Entomophthora muscae | reverse complement strand
TATTCCCTGTCCCAACCTGTCATGAGTGACAAACTCTTATCAACTATGCTTATCAAAAAGCCTCAACTAAAAAACTCAAACCCTGGCATCTCGCGGGCCGCCAGCCTGCAGGGCCAGCCGCCTGCGTTTTTTTGGGCTCAAACCAGAACATGATTTGACTTCGGAAAATCCTTTGAAGATTGATGGACCAGATGTACCTACGCCAATACTCTCCATACTAAAGGTTCCTGATAAAACAGCCAATCAACGGGCAGGTCCAGCCACATATTCCAAAATAACTTGGGCCCACACAGAAGGGGAAACAGATAAATTTCCCATAGAACGTGGGCCATCCAGAGGCAACCAATCACACAACTTGACTATGGAATTTGAGCATTCTCAGTTCAAACCAGCCAATGAAATAACCCCCACAATTGATCCCATCAAAGACTGGGAAGACCTTGTAATCAGGAAAACCCGTCCGACAGAATTTGTGAAAGTTTTACCATGACAGATGGGCATACTTATACCCTGGGCCTCCAGGAAGATGCCCATTGCCATCCTTGCAATAAAGTGAAATAAACCTTTGGTTCAACCAGATTATACCATACTTGTTATTAGTTCTACTTCATTTACAGTCTACTCCTAGCAACTCTGCACCCCGTGCTCATCTACCCCAAGAAACTGCGGACCAGCCGCCCAAACTTTACCGTCCACCAGGAGCTCCCTTTGGCCCAGTACATTTTACTGAGTACCCACCCAACCCGGCGTATTCAGAGTTTACTCTGGAGGAGATCCTCATCCACAACCCCAAAGCTAGAGCTAGAGAGACAGAAGTCCTTTACAGAGAAGGCATCAAAATCATCTGGCCCCCTCTGCTATTCTGATACAAGTATAATTTCCTGCCCGCATATTTGGTTCCAATGACACTGCCCCTCACCCTGCGGCCCAACCGCCCACAAGAATCTGTTGCCACTAATGAATCCACTTCCCTTCAGATATTTGGGGTGATGTATATCACCCTCACCAGATTGATTGATTATATGGTGCCTGTAAGCGGACCTTGGGCTGTCCTTGGAAAATTGTTATCTTATATTGTAAAGTTAGCCCAATCTTATGGTGGGCTCTCCCTGCTGGGCCCGCAGGCCGTCTGCCTGCAAGTTCTCAGGAACCCCCCACAGGTTGGATCCCTGACACAACCCAGCCAATGAATAATTAATAATTTTTTATGCCACCAAAGACTCCCAACCCCTGGTAAATGCTATCACCCGACCCACAAGAATTTGCAGAAGTTTCACATTTTTGATGAGCATACTTAGCCCAGGAGATGACAGGAAGATGCTCATTGCCATCCTTACAATAAAGTTTTATGAAACTTTGGTTCACACAAGTCTTACCCTACATTCTTTTAGCACTTTACCATTTTCAGCTTGATCTTCCTGGGTTCATTCCCGCTTGCCACTAAGCCCAAGAAAACAAGGACCAACTGCCCAAGTTATACCATCCCCCAGGTGCACCATACAGCCTGGCACATCTTAAAGAGTATCCTCCCAACCCAGATTATTTGTATTTTAACTTAGAGGAGATCCTAATTTAGAACCCAGAAGCCTGCACCAGAGAAACAGAGCTTATTGGTTGTGAAGAAACTTGGATCACTGTGCCACCCTTGCTATTTTGCAACAAATATAACTACCTGCCCGCGTATTTGGTATCAATGACCCCTCCCTTTACTCTATGGCCTGACTGCCCGCAAGAATCTGTTGCTACTAGTGAGTCTACCTCCACCCAGGTATTTGTAATCATGTACATCATTCTTGCTGGCTTATTCAATTCCATGGTGCCCACCAGCAGACCCTGGGCCATCCTCAGGAAATCACTATCCTGCATTGTAAAGTTAGTCCCCATCCTGTGGTGGGCCCTTCCTTCTGGGCCTGTGGGCCATCTACCCGCAAGTTTGCAGTAACCTACTACAGGATAAATCCCTGACAGTCAAGAAGAAAGCCCTTGAAGCTTAAAGATAAAAAATCAGAATAAAGATAAACTTAGATATATTTATAAATAGACTTTCCTTTAAATACCCAGAAAATCAGTCTTCCTATCATTAGTGGAGTCAAAAGTGGAGCATATTGCTGATAGAGGTGCAGGTGATTCACTAATTGATCCCAATCCAAATTTGGGGAAGCTGAATAATTCATTTCAAAAGCAAAAACCCTCCATTTGAAATTCAGTAGTTTGTGATGGATCATATCCTAGGCCAATCAAAATTACTTACAAAGTTGGGCTTATAAAAGATCCCCTCAAGATTGGATGCAGGGGGAGGCAGGCACAAAGGAATTTGGTGTAAACTCTGGAAAACAGGCACCCCAAAGGGTTTGTTTTTATTAGTATACCTGGTATCATGCTTGAAGATCACAGTAGGAGGTCTAACCCAAAGGGATTCCAATTTGTGAGCACAGCCACTTACACAATTTTAATAATATAATACCTTGTCCCCAAGCTGAAATCCAGGAATTGGAGAGAAGTCAGCATTAGGAGAATTCAACTCTAATATACTTGTATTATATACGGTAGAATAGGCAATAGCTTGAATATTAATGACTCTATTGACAAGTTCTCTCACTTTTTTCTCATTATTAACTACCTCATCTTGTTCCACTAAGAAGTGATCTAATATTAAAGGGGTGATAGCCTCTCTACCTTACAGAATAGCAAAGAGAAAAAGCCTTCAGTACACTGCTTGCTTAAACAATAGACAAACAAATTAGCAGGGATATAGAGATCCCAATTGAAGGCGTCTGAATGAGTCAAATTGTGCATGAATGGCACTAACATTTAGTTAACTCTTTCTTCTGTCCCATTAGTGATATGATTGTAAGGGGAAGATAAAGATTGGTGGGTACCCATAGTTACAAAAATGAATATGATGAGCCTAGAATTGAATTTAGTTCCATTTCAGATATAAGGGCTTGAGGGCATTTATGACAGTAAAATATGTCTTGTAATGAAAATTAATCTTTATTCTTTGCAGTGATGCCTTTGATAGCTTGGACTTCAACCCACTTACTAAAGTGGTTGATTGCAATCAAGATAAAGCAACATCTAGAGCAGGAATGTGGAAGGGGTACCACTGCATCAGCATTAACCATATGAAAGAAGTGCTTGGGCAGACAAGCTTGAATTTGTGTTGGGAGGGGCAGGCCTGCTGGAGTTGACATTCATGAAGAGAGGCCAAGAAATCAGGAATCAATACTTGCATATTCTTTCAATAGTAGTGTTTGGCTAATCAATTGTGGGTTTTTGAAATTTCTCCATGACCAGTGTTTAAGTGAGCCTGAAAGACAATGAAGACTCTAGTAGTGGGAAAACATAGAGCAGGTAAACTTCTCCAACCTTCTTTTAAATTTTTATTGTCTTGAATGTAGGTATCCACAGAGAGCTTCTGTATAGCAACACAAGTCCCTTTTGATTTGACATCCTAGGCAGATGGATGCCCAATAAGTTTACACAGGTGGTCAGCTTCAACAGGGTGGATAGTCAGAATAGACATGTGTTATAAGCCATCAGAATTTTAATATTGAGCTCCTGGGCAATGAACTACAATAAAATCATAAGCCTTGTAGCTGTAAAGCCCATTTATCTAGCTGTCCCTCTGGATCTTTTAGTTTCTGTAGTCATCAAAGGGAGGAATGTTCAGTTACCACATTAAAGTGAGTCTTATAAATGTAGTAGCAAATTTCTTTACAGCGTGCAAGACAGCCAGGCACTCTTTCTAATTGACACTATAGTTTTCTCATACTTATTCAGAATGCAAGAGAAGTATGCCACAGGGTAATCATCCCCTTCATCATCCAGTTGAGCTTATGATGGCGCCTACAGCTACCCCACTTGCATAAGTATACAGGATAAATACCTTGTTTTAATTGATGTAGACTATAATATAATCTTATTTGAGCTTCTGTTTTAAAGTTTCAAAGGCCTGCTGTTGGCTCTCAATCCATTCAAAGGGGACCCCACAAAGTAGCTGTACTAGGGGTTTTCTGAGTTTGGCAAAGCCATGGATAAACTGACATCAATACCCTCATCATCCCTAAAAAAACTTGGACTTCTTGTAGGTTGATAAGAGAGAGCATATTATTGATTGCTCAACCTTATTAGTCATGGGAAAAATACCTATCTAAGTGATCTCATGATCTAAAAACTCCAATTGCTCTTTGAAGAAGTGGCGTTTTAAAGGCTTTAACTTGAGGCCACCCTCATAAATCTTAGTAAAGACTGCTTTTAGATGGTCCAAGTGTTCAGTGAAAGTTGAGATAAAGATTATGATATCATCTAAATATACTAACACAAGATAGCTTTAGCCCACATAGTATAGAATTCATGGCTTTCTGAAAGGTATCAGGTGTGTTGCACACCCCCTGAGGCATACATGTAGTCTCTAATAGCCCTTTAGAGGTAATGAGTGCTGCCTTATGTCTATCTTCTGGGGAGAGGTCAACCTACCAATAACCAGAATCTAGGTCCATAGCTGAGAAGAATTTGGATTCTCCTAATTAAAAAAGGTGTCATTAATTATGGATAAAGGATAGTAGTTCTTTTTGGTGAGAGAGTTGAGATGTTGATAATCCATTGCAATACTGTGGCCTCCATCTTTCATTTTGGGGATCAGCAGAGAGGAGGCCCACAGGCTCTGGTATGGGGCTAACAGTCCATTATCCATGAGTTGCTTCAATCCCTTAGAAATCTTTGTATCTTCTACTGTAGATTCAGAACCTAAAGGTAAAAATGAGGGATTGTCAAATTCTTTTGTGTGAACTCACCAACTTACTAGAATATTTTTCATCCTTTTATATAAAAATTAAGGTGTTCTGGGATGAAAATTACTCCATTAAGTTGGTGATTTCACACAAAAGAATTTGCCAACCCCGCATTTTTACCTTTAGGTTCTGAATTTATAGTATTCAACTATGCTGGTAAGGCTTAGCACAAAAAAGGGGAGCATCTCTGGTGTCAATCTGGCAAATAATTCCTTTTGCTAGGTCATAATTGTTGGGCACTTGAGCAAATATGTCTGAGAAGTGGTCTAACAGGTTGAATACCTCAGTCTGTTGATGAGGAGTAAGCTGATGGAAATTCATGGAAGATAATAAGGATAATATTGGAGAATTTTCTTCTGGCAGTACTAAGTTGTTAAAGGTTACAAAGGGATGCAAGAATCGAACAGCAGTGGCGCTCAGAAGGTGTTTGTTGCAACATCTTTGATTACTCTCTCTTGGGAAAGTAATTCCCCAAGTGATTTCCTGACTAATCATTAAGTTGGTGGCACTCTTATTAATTGTCCATCTATTACAGGGATCAAACCTTTTGAGTCCTAAGCAGAAAACTACTTGGACAAGCCTCATGACTGCCATGACGTACATGGACGTTATGTGGCTTCTCATGATACTATATAATACTCTAAACTCATATCCAATAAAGTATCATGCTCTTCTATAATTTTCCCCTTTATATTGTTTATTATACTTCTAAGAAGTTTATACTTGAAAGTGGTAGCATATGTAGGTTATCCACACCTACACAACTTAAGGAAAAATTCCTCCAAAGAAAAGAACCCAGAATATGACACTTGCCACTGGCTGGAGACAATACAAAGAAGGTCAGGACGTCCCTAAAGGATTCACTGTCTTCAACACTATCCTTTCACTAACCAAACAGTACAATTTCCTCAGTACACAATGAGTTCTGAACCCACATCCAACCCCTGATGCAACCAAAATACCCAATACTGTATTCCAACCCCTACACTCAGCAGAGATTATAAAGTTCTTAGAACTATGCTATGAAAATGCCAACCTCTGGATTCAATGCACCCAAAATAATTTTACACAATTGGGCTAACTTGAGAACTCTGGGAAAGTGAAATTGTCTTACATGTTACTGGTTTGCCTCCTGCTTTGTAAGAAAATGGTTCAATCAGCACCCTAGTTAAAACAAATACTGGTTTATGTTCAAGAATGCCTTCTTGGAAAAGTTTGCCATAAAGGACTCTCATGTTGTGATCATGACAGAAATCAGACCCTTTAAAATTACATGAACCTTCAAGGAGTACATTGCAGCATATGAAGACATACATGATTGAGCTCCCAGTACCATCACCTTTGATGAGGCTGGACCACATCTGGACTTCTACTATGGCCTCCTCACACAAATCATATGTCAGTTTGACATGAGCTGCTGTAAGAGCTTCCAAGACATATTATATGAAGAAAAAAGCTGCACAGAAATCTGGCAAACTGCATGTAACCAATAAACAGAAAAAGAGCCCCAAAGCAAAGAAGAACCCTAAAAACAACAAGCATAAACCAAGTTAACAGCTCCTATCCTTGAGGCGGGAATTGTACAACTCAGGTTAACCAGATGAGTACTGATAACACCAAAAAGGAGAAAAGGCTCAGGGGAGTGCTTAGGAAAGCCATCCTCCCCCAATTTTCAAGACTTTTACAGGGACTAAGATGTGGACTCAATCACCATGATCCAAGTACCCTCCAGCAATCCTCTACTGTTTGCCGCCCAAATCAGAAATAAACTCATCACTTATCCCTTCCTCTTTTGAAGATACCAGGGCACAGAACTATTTGACACTAGAGCAGACTAATCCCTTGTTGACAAGAAATTTTCTAACCTCATGAAACTATCTACGGTCTGGAGCAATATCAAGAGAGTTATCATAGCAGATAATAGCAGTACGCCAGTTACCAAAGAGGCAAAATCTTTTTGCACCCAAATAGGAGACACACAAATTATGCTTAGTGGCCCAACCATACCAATCCCCAATTATGATGTTATACTTGGCCTGGACTGGATGAGAAAGACCAAACCTCATATTGACTGTGATAGCGCTTTCCTCACCATACAACCAGGCAAGGTGCACCACCATGTATATCCAAACCATCTTGATATAATTATTAGATACCATGTGTTTGTGAAAATCACAGAAAAAGAAGATGAAAATGACCCTAGCAAAATTGATTAGAATACTGCATGTATGAGATTGTCCACTTTAAAAATGCAGAGACCACACACAAATGTGACCCAATCTGACAACAGCTAGTCCTATAATTCCCTTCAGTTTTCCAAGAAATGTTTCCAGGAAAGCTGTCCACTTGGGGCATCCAACATGAAATTGACCTCAAAGGGAGTATTATAAAAGAAAAACCTATCTACCACCTAACACCACAAGAGGAAGACACGCTAAAAGCTTATCTAGACAAAGCCCTTAAAAAAGGACTAATAAGACCTTCTAAATATCTTTTTGGCATGTCTGTCTTTTTTTAGCAAAGAAGAATGCAGAGCTCTGCCTAGTCACAGACTACAGGTTACTCAACAAGGTCACAATTAAGAACAGTGTTGTGTTCTGAGGCGCAGCACAGACACACAACAGGGAATCCTAACCTTAGGATTGGATTTGTACTAAGTCTTGGTTAGATGACAGGGAAGGCAATTACGTTTACCTTGCAGCCCTGGATGAATAATCTCTACTAGGCGTGGCTAGAGAGAGGCGCAGAAGTACAGAAGACACAGAGACAAAAATGTGAATAGAACTTAATTTTATTGGTAAATATGGAAATAGAATATATAGTGGTTGGGAATACCACAAAACACTACCAGGACAGTAGGATCACTTGCCACAAGCATGAGTGGGGTGAGTGAGTTGCGCAGATTCAGGAAACCAAAAAATCATATTTCCTGAAGCAGAAGCCAGTTCATTTTGAGAGTCAAAAGCAAAAGCAAGAGATTCTTCTTCAAAATGGCCCACCAAAGGCGAAATTGAAACATGGTGAATGCCGTTATTCACAACATTGCCCCCTCTAGATTGGCCTTAGGGGGGTGATACTTGCGGAGGAACTTGGCATGTACGCAAGCAAAATGACAACCACTGGAGAGAAGCTTTACAGTGTACTCAGATCCTTGTTTGAAAGTCACCTCTAAAGGACCAATCCACAGAGAGTCCAGTTTGTGCGTGCGCTTACCCACACAGTGTTGATAGTATAGGACATGGTCACCAACATCAAACTCAGGCAAGGGGGAGCGCCCAGTGTTGTCAGGAGAGAGCTCAAGCATCTTAGTCTTATAGGCAGAAGTGTAGGCAGTGGCCTGTATATCAATGATGTGGTTGACTAAGTCTTTGATGTGGTCGTCAGGGTTCATGGCCTTATCAGAGGAGAGTAGGGGAACCCCAAGAGCAACAGAGTGGTGGCTTCACGCCCATACAACATGGCAAAGGGGGAGTATCCTGTGATCTGATGCTTTCTCAGACAGTAGGCAAATAGAGCAGCAGGTAAGTATAGATCCCAATTGGCAGCATCAGATTAGGTGAGTTTCCTCATGATAGAAACCAGTGTCAAGTTGGCACGCTCAACTGCCCCATTAGTGGAAGGATTATAGGGGGCAGAGAAAGACTGGTGAGTTCCTAGAGCTTCAACAACAGAGGTTACAATTTTGACATTGAAATTGGTTCCGTTGTCTGATAACAGCACTTGAGGACAGCCATGGTGGTAGAAAACATCTTGTAGCAGGAAGGCAGCAGTAGTCTTAGCAGTGATGTCTTTAGTAGGGCAGCTTCTACCCACTTGCTGAAGTGGTCAACGGCAATTAGGATAAAGTGGCATCTGGAACATGATCAGGGGAGAGGACCTACAGCATCAATGCTGACAGTGTGAAAGGCATGTTGAGGGAGATCAATTTGAACTCATGAGAAGCAGCTTGGGGCCTCTGAAGTTGGCAGTCATGGCAACTAGCTATGACATCTGGGATCAACAGGCAAAGATTCTCCCAGAAGTAATTCTTCTGAAGCCAGTCAAAGGTCTTTGAAATGCCTCCATGGCCAGTTTCTTTATGAGCTTGTGACACCAAGGAGAGGCAAAGACTGGGGCGCACGTATGGCAGGTATTGACCCCGCACCTTCTTGAAGAGTTGGTTGTTGCATATGAGGGTGTCTTCAGACAATTTGGCCAGGGCAAGTTGAACCTCTTATGTCTCACTTTTCCAGGACAAAGGGTAGCCAATTAGCTCGTACAGGCGGTCTGCCTCAGCAGGATGTAGGGCAAGGATGGGCATTTGGGACAACCCATCAGTGTTCTGATGTTGAATCCCAGGGCAATGGAGCACAGTGAAGTCATAACCTTGCAGGCAGAGGGCCCATCTGGCTAAGCGCCCTTCAGGCTCCTTAAGTTGTTGTAACCATTTGAGCAAAGCATGGTCAGTGACAACAGTGAAATGGGTACCATATACGTAGTGGCGGAATTGTTTGACTGCATGCAGCACAGCAAGACACTCCTTCTCTGTAACACTATAATTCTTTTTGTGCTTATTCAGCACACAGGAAGTATAGGCTACAGGGTGTTCCACACCTTCATCATTGAGCTGAGCCAAGATAGCCCCAATAGCAAGGTCACTAGCATCAGTGTACAAGATGAATTCCTTATTGTAATTGGGGTACACTAAAATGGGTGCTTCTTTGATTTTCTGCTTTAGAGTCTCAAAGGCTTGCTGTTGGCTGGCGGTCCATTCAAAAGGAACATAAGCAACAGCTGGACCAGGGGTTTGCTAGTATCAGCAAAATCAGGAATGAATTGTCTGTAGTAACCCATCATTCTCAGAATGACTTGTACTTATTGGAGGTTGGTGGGCGGAAGCATTTTGTTGATGGCTTCAACCTTCTTATTCATTGGACAAATTCCTGTTTGGGTTACTTCATGGCCCAGGAATTCAAGGCGTTCTTTGAAGAAAGCACACTTAGAGGGCTTTAACTTGAGGCCAGCTTCTCGGATTTTTATGAACACCTTTTTAAGGTGGGCTAAGTGATCAGTGAAAGTTGCGCTGAAGACTGTTATATCATCTAGGTAGACTAAGACACAAGACAACTTCAAGTCACGCAGGATGGGATCCATGGCCCTCTGGAAAGTTGCCGGGGCATTACAGAGCCCTTGCAGCATGCAGGTAGGCTCAAACAATCCTTCTGATGTGATGAGTGCAGCCTTCTGATAGTCTTCAGGAGAGAGGTCAATTTTCCAGTAACCAGACGCCAATTCCATGGCAGAGAAAAACTTAGAACCTCCAAGGCGTCAAAGAGCGTCATCAATACGTGTAAGGGATAGGAATCTTTCTTGGTTAGAGAATTCAACCTCCAATAGTCCATCACAATCCGGTGGCCTCCATCCTTTTTCTTTAAGATGAGCAGAGGGGAAGCCCAGGGACTTTGAGAGGGAGCTAGCAGTCCAGCATCCAGCAGTTGTTTGAGCTCCTTAGAAACCTGTGCATCTTTCACTTGGCTGCGGCGGTATGGCTTGGCACAAAAGGGGGGAGCATCTCCTGTGTCAATCTGATGAATCACACCTTTGGCCAGCCCATAATTAGTACTATCTTTAGAAAAGATGTCTGAGAATTGGTCTAGTAACTCAAGCACCTCTTTCTTTTGAACTGGGGACAACTGAGGGAAGTCTTGGGCAGTGAACAGAGATAGGACTTGAGGCTTGTCTTCAGGTAGGTTAAAGTCTTGAAACGTTCCAAAAGGGTGAAGAGACAAGACTTCAGGAGCATTTAAAAACTTTCTGTAACCAACGACCTGTCCTCTGGATACAGTCATAGGAAGCGCGGTAAGGTTGGCAACTAGTAATTGAACGGGATCCTTGTGGGAAACGTCCAGAATTCTAGGACAAAGGTAAGTCTTGTTACACCCCAGCAAAGGAGGGGAGTACAGCTCTAAGAAAGTCCTTTCAGGTAGTTCATATGATATCTGGGAGTCTATGATAGCCTGAGAGCCTGGGGGATGATGATAGCAGATGTGGCCATGAGAGGGATTCCCTCAGTTGCAGGACAAGCCATGGGAGGACATTTCATATTGGTGGAATGGGTTTGGTATTTTAGGGTGAAGACTCCAGTGGGGTACTCCAGAGTACATGTCTTCAAACGTTTATCAGGAACTTTGATTGACCCCTCAAAGATCAGAGGGACTTTGTACCCTAGGATAGAAAGATAACCATCCTTTAGGTTGATGATCCCATTATATTCCCGAAGGAACTGGGTACCAACCAAAAGGTCATAGCTCTCATTTTCTAGAACAACAGCCGGCGCAGCCAACAGTAGTTTACCAAATTGCATTGGTAAGGCAGAGTACGCACCAATGGCGCAAGTCATGGAGAGACCAGTGGTGCCATAGGATTGATGGTAGTTGAGGTTGGGGGCCAGCTTAAGTTTATTCACCAGTTTTGAAGAAACAACTTTGACAGGAGAACCGGTGTCCAGGACAGCTTTGATTTTTACTTTCTGGATAGATATCTCTACCCAGGTGGTGGTGCGTCCAAAGGGTGGCAGAACAGCCAAGATATCTTGTGCCTCCGCTAGTTCCTTGTCCTATTTCTCAATCATGCATTGTAGTCCCGGAAACTCCTTATACACAGTTTGGAGAGGGAGTGAGACAGATACATCCTTAAAAACGGTGTCTGCGACTTCAGCGGCTTCCTCTGATGATTCCACTAATACAGGGGACCGTTTTGCCTGAGTAAGATAGGGTCAGGAGACAACTGCTTTGGCCTCAGACAAGGGATTGGTGGTAGTTGTAGTCTTCCCAGATTGTAGCTTGTAGGAAACTGCAATAGCTTAGGGACGGCAAGAATAGAATACCTGTATGCATCATGGTCTTCAACATCAGATTCATCCACATCAGTATCATCAGAAATTTCATGGAACAGGAGGAGGATAGGAGGAGCTTCATAATCAGCAGGATCAGAGTTGGTAGCAGGCAGAGGTGTAGGAGGAGACTGGGAAGAATTGTCAACCAAGAGTGTCTCTGCCTCTAGGTTGACTGTTCTTTTCCCGACTGATCCTTGGGATCAGCTCCCTCAACCTATGGATTGGTGCAGACGCAAGAGTGGTGGTCTATCTGACCGCAGTTGTGGCAACCCTGATGTCAAGGAGGATTTTGTGAGTTCATAGTGAGGATAAGAGGGCCGCAAGAAGAAGATCCAGAGTTGGAAGCGGCACAACTCTCCCAAACAACTGCCCCCAAATGGGTAAGATGCATATCTTGTAGCAGTGTTTTTATACTTTTCATTGAGGACAGCATAGCCTTGTGAGCCTTAAAATGAAGACACAGGAGTTGATTCACCTTGAGGGCCTGGGCGCAGGCCATATACGCCTCATGAGCCGTCAACTGTCTGCTTGTTATCAATTGTTGTCCCTCCATGTAAAATCTCTCTGCAAATTCAGCTAATGTCTCTTTGGGCTTGAATGATATGTGCATGAAGGCATCCTTTTTCACCTCTAGGCTAAGATCACCACCAAACTTGTCAATCAGGAGCTGTTTCATGTCTTCCCAGGTCTCAATGGTGGGCAGCTCTGGTACAACTACCTCTTGACAGGTTGGGTGTAGGCAGGTTAGAATGTGTTCCTTTTTAACCTCATCTGATGCTCGTCTCATGGCAGTCTCATAAATAGTTAAGAAAGCTGCAATAGTCAAGGTTTTGGGATCAAAGACTTGCTTAAAAGTAGGCTTGAAGTGTGCCTTGGGAGCTGGACCACCATTGCTGCTATTGAGTACATTTATGCGCGGGGAGAACTCAGCTTCAGATTTGGAGGGGGTTTTCTAGCCCAAAGTTGTCAAACACTTTCTTCAAGAGTTGTCAGAGTCTCAGTGGTTCTGGCACCCGTAGTGTTGACTAGAGTGGTCTGTCATTCAGTAACATCTAGGCGTTGTCCTTGGGTAGTGACAACAGTGGAGAGCTCAGCCAGCCGCAAAGTAAGGGATGGCCCCACTGATAGGCAAGGGGCAAATCTGTTGTTTACCAAATTGATCAACTCACTCATCTCCTGTACGTCTCTGTCCAACTCAGTCTGGTCTTGTTTCAAATGGTCCACCTCTTTAGCTAGGGCAATCAACTCTCTGGAACAGTGGATTCAAGGAGCCCCCGCCAAACCAGGACAACAGCCATCCTCCTCATTGACCCTGAGTGGGCTAGCAGCTGCCATCATCACCTCACGTAAAGCAGTGACTTCTTGCTGTAGTTTTGCGACCTGAGCAGTCAGAGCAAGAACCTGGGGGTCAGGTTGAGGCATTTCAGTAGGATGTCCTTGGCTACGAGTGGAAGCGCATAATTCCCTGATGGCCTCCCAGATTTTCTCCTCTCTGTCCACCAGATCATCAGCAGGAGGAGAAGGAGGAACATCAGGTTTGGGAGTGGACAGCTGATTCACCTGACTCTGAAGTTTGGCTATAGCAGCAGCAGTGGTAGCTCTCTCTTGATCAAATTTTGCACTGATTTCATTTAGACCTTGGGCGGCAAGGTCAGCTACCTGTTGCAATTGCTCAAAGGAATAGACACTAAATGCATTGAGCTGTTGTACTAGACGCTCAAAGTTGGAGAGATAAGCGTTTAGGGTGGAGTCTACTTGAGTTTGCCAGGGTTTTTCTAACTGGTGAAACTCATGTAGTCACTCCCTAACGTACACAGGGATGGACTGGCGCATTTGCTCAATGGAATTGACTAAACGTGTTTGAGAGGTGACCAAATAACGCTGATTATCAGATACCAGGGAGAACAGGGAATGGATCCACTGTTGGTAGGCAGCAAACTGGTCCCAATGATGGGTAACAGCTGCTTGTAGAGACAAGATTTCTTGGACGTGGAGTCCCAACACCATCTGGTGGTGGGCCAAGGCGGGCTGTACAAAGGATGACAGCAAGTGATCAGCAGAGCCAGCCGCTGAGAGGAGATGTTGTGGGAACTGAGGGGCCACAATTAACTCATAATATTTGGCACGGCTAAACTGTAGCTGAAGGCAAGAGATGGCCCTGTCCCAAGCTATCCCAAGGGCTACTGCCATGACTTGTTCCAAGTCAGGGGTACCCATAGGGTAAGCCACTAAGCGGGGACCATTCCCAAGGTTCAATACAGTAGGGACAATAGGCGGGTTGCATTGTTTTCCTCAATAGGAGGGCTGGTAATTTCAAGCAAGGTCAACTCCTAAATAGGCGGAGGCAAGGGACCTGCAAACATAGATGCAAAAGGGATAACCAAGGGGCTTACAGCCCCTGTAGTGAGCACCATTTTTGTCGTGTTCTGAGGCGCGGCACAGACACACAACGGGGAATCCTAACCTTAGGATTGGATTTGTACTAAGTCTTGGTTAGATGACAGGGAAGGCAATTATGTTTACCTTGCAGCCCTGGATGAATAATCTCTACTAGGCGTGGCTAGAGAGAGGCGCAGAAGTACAGAAGACACAAAGACAAAAATGTGAATAGAACTTAATTTTATTGGTAAATATGGAAATGGAATATATAGTGATTGGGAATACTACAAAACACTACCAGGACAGTAGGATCACTCACCATAAGCATGAGTGGGGCAAGTGAGTTGCGCAGATTCAGGAAAACAAACAATCATATTTCCTGAAGCAGAAGCCAGTTCATTTTGAGAGTTGAAAGCAAAAGTAAGAGATTTGTCTTCAAAATGGCCCACCAAAGGCGAAATCAAAACATGTGAATGCCGTTATTCACAACAAACAGGTATCCCCTGCCCCTGATGGATGATCTTTTTGACGCCCTGGGGGGTCCCAAGTCTTCACAAAAAATTGACAGATAGCAGGTTACCACCAAATCCGCGTTAAACCAGAAGGCATCCCCAAAACAGAGTTTCAAATTAAGTATGGCTTGTTTGAGTGTGTTGTCCTCAATTTTGGCATGACAAATGCCCCAAATACCTTTTTGACCTTTATGAATGAAGTATTTAAAAATCACACCGGAAAAAGGGCTATAGTCTACCTCAAAAACATAATCATATACTGCTTCACTAAGGAACAACATTGGAAAGATGTCTGCCTGGTCCTCCATACCCTTCAATATGACCAAATAATAGCTAAACCCTATGAATTCAACTTCTTCTTGTCCAAACTCACATTCCTAGGACACATTATCAGTAAGGACAGAATAAAGCCAGATGTCAGGGAGCCAGCCTGTGGGGGGTTCTTGGGAACCCACGGGTGGATGGTCCGTGGGCCCAGCAGGTAGGGCCCACCACAAGATTGGTGCTAAATTTACAATATAAGATAATATTTGCCCAGGAGGGCCCAAGGTCTGCTTGTGGGTACCATCAAATCAATCAAGCCGGTAAGAGTGATATACATCACCCCAAATATCTGAGTGGAAGTGTATTTATTGGTTGTAATGGATTCTTGCGGGCAGTTGGGCTGCAGGGTGAGAGGTGGTGTCATTGGAACCAAATACGTGGGCAGGTAGTTGTACTTGTCGCAGAATAGCAGAGGTGGTATGGTGTTTTTGGTTCCCTCTCTGTAAACGGTTTCTGTCTCTCTAGTTCTAGCCTCTGGATTGTAGAATAGGATTTCCTCTAGGGTGTACTCTGAGTACACAGGGTTGGGTGGGTAATCAGTGAAGTGCACAGGGTCCAAGGGAACTCCTGGTGGACAATATAATTTGAGCAGCTGGTTTGCAGTTTCTTGGGGTTGGTGGGTGTGAGGTGCAGAACCGTGGGAGGTAGACTGTAAATGAAATAGGACTAAAATCAAATATGGAATAGCCTGGTTGAACCAAAGGTTCATCTCACTTTATTGCAAGAATGGTGATGGGCAACATCCTGGCGGTCCAGGGTATAAGTATACCCATCTGTCATGGGTAAACTTTTACAGATTTCTTTGACTCAGGTGCTGCTGTCTACTAGGGTTTCCCAGTCCTTGGTGGCATCCTTTACGGGAGTAAATTCATTGGCTGATTCAAACTGAGAACACTCAAATTTCCTTAACAGATTGTGGGTTGGTCATCTCTGGGCGGCCTGTGTTCTATAGGAAGTTTCTTTGTTTCTCCTTCTATGGTGGCCTGAGTTATTTTGGGATCTATGGTTTGGCCCGCCTGCTGATTGGTTGGGTTAACAGGAACCTTTAGCGTGGGGAGTGTCAATGTAGGTGTTTTTGGTTCATCAAGCTTTAGGGTATTCCCTGAAGTCAAACCTTGTTCTGGTTTAAGCCCAAAAATCTGCAGGCGGCTGGTCCTGCGGGCTGGCTGCCTGCAGGGTATTGGGGTTTGAATCCTGTCGTGTTTGGCTCCTGGGGACAACATCCAGGAGGACACAGCAGGAAATCTTTATAACAAAAGATTTGAGGTTTGAAGCTAGCCTTGAGTTAGCCTTCAGGGCAAAATTAAGGGCACATACCTTAATTTCCTGGAAAACAAGAAGAGAAAGTCCTTTTGGAAAAAAGGACAGGAAAAAGCTTGAAGATTATAAAAGCCAACACAAATGTGGATAAATATGTCTTTATTAGGATAAATGATTCTACTTAAATAGTAGACAAGGAACAGTGATCACTCATTAGAAAGACAGAGTGGCTGAGAGGGTCACGTTGGGATGAGGTCATACCAGGATCAATCACAGAAAGTTACAATAACCTGGAATGGGTGGATATTAAACCAGACCCATTTAAAGAAGGCAAGAAATATCTGAAATTGAAAGCAAAACTGACCAAATCTTTGAGCCTATCACTGTTTGAAGGCCATATCAAAATAGCATCAATGGCGCAATTTACAACATCTCCTCTTTCAAGATTGGACACAAGGAGTTGATATCTGCGGAGAAGTTTGAAATGGACTCAGGCAAAAGGGCGGCCAGACAACAGTAGTTTCACAGTATACTCAACACCCTTCTTAAAGGTGACCTCATACGGCCCAATCCAAAGAGAATCTAGCTTATGAGCTCTACCACCTGTACAATTCTGGTAGTAGAGAACTATATCACCTATTTGGTACTCAGGGAGAGGGCTCTAGCAGCATTGGACGGGGAGAGCTCCAGAGCCTTGACCTTGTAAGGAATGGAATAAGCTGTCACTTTGATGTTGATGATGCAATTGGTTAAGACTTTAACATGGGCCTCAGGATTTGCAGACACATCAACTTCAATCAAGGGGGTGGCAGCTTCACGTCCATACAGCATAGCAAAAATGGACTGACCAGTTACTTGATGTCTACTGAAAGGTAAGCAAAGAGGGCAGCATGGAGGAACATATCCCAATTGGCAGCGTTGGAGAGCGTGAGTTTCCTCATAATGGACAAAAGGAAAGAATTGGCTCATTTGACGGTTCCATTGGTTGAAGGGTTATATGGTGCAGAGAACAATTGGTGGGTACCCATAGCATTGACTTTAAAAGTTATGAGGCAAGCATTAAAGTTGGTACCATTGCCAGAAAGCAGGACTTGAGGGCAGCCATGTCAATAGAAAATGTCTTGCAGCAAGAAAGTAGCTGTAGTCTTAGCAGTTATATCTTTTGCATTTCTGGTCTCATTCATTTGCTAAAGTGGTCTATGGCCACTAAGATAAACCAAAATCCCAACCTAGACCAAGGGAAAGGCCCAACAGCATCAATACTCACCGTGTGGAAGACATGCTTTGGAGGGATGAGCTTGAACTGGCGTTGGGACAGGCGAGAAGTTGGAGCTGACAGGAATGACAGGAGGCAAAGACATCAGGGATCAGGAGGTGCATGTTTTCCCAATAGAAGTTTTTGCACAACCAGTCATGAGTCTTTGCTATGCCTCCATGACCAGTGTCAATGTGAGCTTGGAGGATAATGGCTATCCTCATGCTAGGGCAAATGTAGGGTAGATAGGTATTGTTGACTTTTTTGAAGAGCTGCCTATCTCAAATTAAAGTGTCCTTGGATAGGGCTTGTAGCGCCAGTCAAATGTCTTCTGGCTCAGTGGTCCAAGAGTCAGGGTACCCTATTAATTTGTATAGACAATCAGCGTCAGCAGGGTGGATAGCTAGAATTGGCATCTTTGAAAGGCCATCAGTGTTCTGATGTTGGGCCCCAGGACGGTGTATCACAGTGAAATTGTACCCTTGTAGACACAGAGCCCAATGTCCTAGTTGACCTTCAGGCTCCTTTAGCTGTTGCAGCCATTTGAAGGAGGAGTGATCTGTGACTGCCGTGAAGTGGGTCCCATAGATGTAATACCTGAACTGTTTTACTGCATGCAGCACTGCCAGAAATTCCTTTCCAGTGACGCTGTAGTTTTTCTTGTGCTTATTGAGGACCCGTGAAGAGTAGGCTACAGGTCAATCCACACCCTCATTGTCAAGCTGGGCGAGGATGGCATCCACAGCTACTCCACTAGTGTCAGTATACAATATGAACTCTTTATCATAATCAGGATAGACCAAGATAAGAGCCTCTTTGAGCTTGGCCTTCAACACTTTGAATGCTTGTTGTTGGCTGTCCGTCCATTCAAAAGGGATGTTGCAAAGCAACTGGACAAGGGGTTCACTCAGTTCAGCAAAATCAGGTATGAACTGTTGGTAGTAGCCCATCATGCCAAGTAATACTTGAACCTCTCAAAGATTTGTGGGAGGTAGCATCTTGTAAATGGCTTCCACCTTGTTATTCATGGGGTGGATTCCAGTTTGAGTGACCTCATGACCTAAGAACTCAAGACGTTCCTTAAAGAAGGAGCACTTGGAGGTTTGAGCTTCAAGCCAGCTTTGCAAATCTTGATCAAGACAGCTTTGAGGTGCTCCAATTGGTTGGTAAAGGTAGTACTGAATACAGTGATGTCATCAAGGTACACAAGGACACAAGAGAGCTTTAGGTCTTGTAGGATGGAGTCCATAGCCCGTTGAAATGTAGCAGGGGCATTGCAGAGTCCTTGGGGCATACAAGTGGGTTTGAAAAGGCCTTCTGAGGTGATAAGCGCAGCCTTTTCTTGAACTTCAGGAGATAAGTCAACATGCCAGTATCCAGAAGCTAGATCCATGGCTGAGAAAAACTTGGAACCACCCAGCTGTCTGAGAGCATTGTCAATCTTAGGCAAGGGGTACAAGTCTTTCTTAGTGAGAGAGTTCAGGTGGCAATAGTCCATTACAATGTGATGTCCACCATCTTTCTTCTTGATAATCAGTAATGGGGAAGCCCAAGGACTTTAGAAAGGAGCTATTAACCCAGCGTCTAAAAGTTGCTTGAGTTCTTTAGGCAAAAGAGCATCCTCCATCCTACTACAGCAGTATGGTTTGGCATGAAAAGGGGGTGCATCACCAGTATCAATCTGATGGATGATCCCTTTAGCTAGGCCATAGTCCATAGGTCCAGAAGCAAAGATGCTTCTAAACTGATTGAGCAGGTCCAACACGTCTTTTTGTTGAACAGGAGACAATTGGGGGAAGTCAGCAGCGGTAAATAAGGAGAGAACTTGAGGATTGTCTTAAAGTAGTTTAAATCACTGAAAGTTCCAAAGGGGTAGAGGGAGGCCACTTGTTCTGCTCCCAGTATACAACCATGCCCTACAACCTGGCCTTGAGTCACCTGCATGGGCAGGGCCTTCAGGTTGGCAAGCAGTAATTGTACGGGCTCTTTGTGGGTTTGATCTAGAATCCCAGGACACAGGTGGGGCTCTTTACAACTTAGGTATTAAGGTGAGTAGAGTTCCAAGAACAACTTTTCAGGTAGCTCATAAGAAATATGGGAATCATTCATCACTTGAGTGCCTGGGGAATGGTGATAGCTGCTGGTGCTAGCAGAGGTACCCCTTCTTCCACAGGGCAGGAAGGAGGAGGGGTGCACATGTTAGAGGAGTGAGTCCTATACTTGAGAGAGAAGATACCCGTAGGGTACTCAAGCACGCAAGTTTTAAGACGTTTTCCTGAAAGCGCGGAGGTTCCTCAAAAATCAAAGGAACCTCATATCCTAAGAGCAAAAGGTATCCATCTCATAAGTTTATAATCCTGTTATACTCTCAGAGGAATTGAGTACTAACCAAGAATTCATAGCTTTTGTTCTCAAGGACTACATCAGGGGAAGCAATGAGGAGCTTCCCAAACCTCATGGATAGAGCAGAGTAGGCACCAATGGCTCATTTTTGTGCCATGCCAGCTGTGCCATACAACTGCGTTTAGTTGAGGTTGGGGGCCAACTTAAGTTTCTTCATTAGTTTTGAAGATACCATGTTGACTGGAGAACCCGTGTCCAAGATGGCTTTGATCTTAACCTTTTGGATTGATACTTCCACGCAAGTTGTATCTTTCTCAAAGGGGGCAAGACTGCTAAAACATCTTGCACAGCCTCTAGCTCCTTTTCCCATTTAGCTAGCATGCATCGTAATGCAGGAATCTCCTTATATACAGTCTATAGCGGGAGAGATACAGTTACGTTTTGGAAGAGGGCTTTGGCCAGCTTGGCTGCTTCCTCAGAAGAATTGACCAAGACAGGAGGTCAATGGGTTTGAGCTAGGTAAGGGCGAGCCACCATGGATTTAGCTTCACTTGCAGGTACTTGGGAAGTGGTGGTGGTCTTCCCAGAGTGAAGCTTATATGGGACAGAGATAGTTTCCAGAACAGCCAAGACAGAATAGTCATAACTATCAAATCTTCAGGTTCTGAATCACTGGAGAGGTTGTGGAATAGGTGAAAGATAGTTGGGCCAGAGGAAGAGGGAGCTTCTTCATCAGACAGATGATCAGGGGGAGACAGGGGAGATTAGTCAGCAGAGAGTGTCTCTGTTTCTAAGATGACCTTTCTTTTCCCGCCTGTTCCTTAGGATCACATCCTTTCACTCAGGGATTAGTGCAAGTACACAAGTGGTGCCCAATTTGGCCACAGTTATGGCAGCCTTGTCTCTTAGACTGCCCACTAGTACCCAGAGTCATAATACCTGGCATATGAGAGGTAGTCCCAGCATTAATAGCTTTATTTTCACGTACCACTGTACCTCCATGGGTCAAATGCATGTCTTGCAAGAGCGTCTTAATGCTCTTCATGGAGGTGAACAAAGCCATGTGTGCCTTAAAGTATAGGCATAGAAGCTGGTTCACTTTCAAAGCATTTGAACAAGCTGTGTAAGCTTCCTGGGGAGTTAACTGTCAACTAGTGATTAACTGCTGGCCTTCAACATAGAAACAATCTGCAAACTCAGCCAGGGTTTCCTTGGGCTTAAAAGCAATGTGCATAAATGCATCCTTCTTGACCTCCAAGCTGAGATCTCCTCCAAACTCCTCAATAAGGAGGCGCTTCATGTACTCCCAAGTGACAATGGAGGGGAGCTTGGGGATCACCACTTCTTGGCAGGTGGGATGGGGACAGGTGATGGTATGTTCCTTTTTGAGTTCATCAGTAGCCCTACACATTGCAGTCTTGTAAATTGTTAGAAAGGCAGCAATGGTAGAGGTTTTTGGATCAAATATCTGCTTGAAGGTTGGTTTGTAGTTAGGATCAATGAATGAGGACGTGGACTGACTATTTTCACCAGGATTGAGGACATTAATATGAGGGTTGTCTTTAAACTTGGATTTGGCAGCAGGTTGTCTGGCCCAGAGGAATCAAAGGCTTTCCTCTAGGATAAATAAGGTGGAACTTTTCTGTCCACTAATATCCCTAGCAGTGGCAGCAGCAGTCCCAAATTCATCAATCTTAATTTGTTGTACCACCAAGGTGCCAGCAATCCCATTGAGGCGAGTGGTCAGGGAAGTGGTCTGCGCCACCAAAGGGACAACTTGTCCATTCAGTGTCTTGGTAAAGCAGGAGAGGTTTTGTACCTCTCTCTCCAATGCGTCCTGCCTATCAGCTACATCATTTGTTTTTTCCGCAAGCTGATCCAGTGCATGTGTGCAGTTGACCCGGGGTTGGCCTTCTAAACCAGGGCAACAACCATGATTGCCATGAGTGGGAGAATTAACAACTTCACCTTCCTCTTCATCTTCAGATTCAGATGAAAAATCCTCATAATTAGAGAAGCGCTATCTTAAGTACTCAATTATGCCTTGCAAGGTGGCCACCTGATCAGTGAGGGAGGCAATACAAGGGTCAGACATAGGTTCAATTGTAGGAGGGTTCTGAACAGAAGCTTGACATTGAGTTGTAGCCTTGAGTTTGTCAATAGCCTCACATACCTTGGCTTCAAAATCAGATGGGATCTCAACAGGAGGAGCAGGAGGAGTCACCTCAATAGATGCTACCCTATCATCCACATAATTTTGCACCTGGTATAGAGTATCACCTAGTGCGGCCTTATCTAGACTGTATCAATGCTTTAGATGGCAGTCCCAAGTACCAACATGAGCTCCTATCAATTCAAGTTGCAAGTTGACATGCTCCCTGAATTGATTAAGTTCACTAACCAGAGTCTAAAAATCCTGGAAATGGTTTAGCAGAAAGGCCTTAATTTGCTCACGCCACACTGCCTATGTTCATCCAATTTGCATAGTCAATCCTTGATGTATCCAGGGAGCAAGGAACAAAGGGAGTTCAGGGAGAAGGTTAAGTACTTCTGAGAGGCCAGAAAGTTGTGCTGGTTATCAGAAATAAACACAAAGAGACTGTGGGACCATTCTTGATATGCCATATTCTGAGCATGGTTGTTTGAGACAGTGGTGGCTACAGAATATATAAGTTGATTCTGGGATCCTAATGCAAGTTGATGGTGAACCAGGGCAGGTTGGATGAACTTATTGACCAACATGCCAATTGTATCCATGGACTCCATCAGCGCAGGGGGGAGACCAAAGTCCAAGAGGAAGGAATACAGGTCTTCAGAAGCATACCCGGGACAGAGACCAGGGATATTGTGCATTGCCACAGTGCCAGAGTAGAGAAGGGAGCAGGCGGCAGCACAAGCCTGCTTGTAATTGAGAGAGAAAGCTGGAAGGGGGCCCACAAAGGCCCAGGAGACAGAACCAATACCATAGGAGTTGAGGGGGCGTCAGTGATATCTTCTTCTAGAGGGGGACTAGATACTTTAGGTTGTTTGGGTACTTCAGAAACAAAGGGAGAAGAACCAGAGAATGCTCGTGGGAAAGGGGTAACCAAGGGGCTTGTAGCCCCTGTAGTGAGCACCATTTTGTTGTGTTTGGCTCCTGGGGACAACATCCAGGAGGACACGGCGGGGAATCTTTATAAAAAAGATTTGACGTTCAAAGCTAGCCTTGGGTTAGCCTTCAGGGAAAAATTAAGGGCACATACCTTAATTTCCTGGAAAACAAGAAGAGAAAGTTTTTTTGGCAGAAAGGACAGGAAAAAGCTTGAAGATTATTAAAGCCAACGCAAATATGGATAAACTTGTCTTTATTAGGAGAAATGAATCTACTTAAATGGTAGACAAAGGTTGATGATCACTCATTATCTAGAAAGAGTGTCAGAGGGGATCACGTTGGGGTGAGGTCATACCAGGATCAGACAAAGGCAGGTACAATAATCCGGAATGGGTGGGTATTGAACCAGAACCATTTACAAAAGGCAAGGAATATCCAAAATTGAAAGCAAACCCAGCCAAATCTTTGCAGTTATCAATATTTGAAGGCCATATCAAAATAGCATTAATTGTGCAATTTACAACAAATCCTGTAGTTGAGGTTTATCTTTGAGCATGGTTAATAGGAGTTTGTCACTTGTGACATCATCCCCTTCTCCCTTGTTACCCTCCTCTTTTCTTGCCTTCTTGTCCAAGTATTGCAGTATGGCTCCATGTGCATTAGGCAGGTTGGAGACAGGTTTTCAGGTGCTCTCTTTGGGGGATAACTACCCATTTGACATAGTACTGTGGAATCTTGTAGTGGAGGCGGTGTCCATGGATATACTCAACTTTGTATTTGGTTGTGTGTTCCTCCTGTATGAGCAAGGGATTGGTCTTAATCTTCTGGTGGGAAGAGGAGGTTCCTTCTTTCTTGCATAGCAACAATTGGTGAGAGACATTGTGGATTTTCAAGTAGGCAGCAGTTCTAGTTTGTACACCACTTCTCCTATTTTCTTTATAATCTTGTAAGGACCGCAGTGACAGTGAGCTAGCTTCCTACTAGGTATGTGTAAGGGGACATTCTGTGATTTGAGGTAAACTTTGTTGCCTATCTCCAAAGGTTTCCTGGGGATCCTTTTCTTGTTTGCAAACGCCTTGTAGGTCCTAACGGTGTGGGTTAGGTTCCTAAGGCAGGTTTCTTGGGTGGTATGTATTTGTTCAATCCATGTTTGTCCCATGGTGTTATGTTCCTTGTTGCTAATGGTGGGGTCTCAGGAAGGGTTGAACCCATAGTTGGCCCTGAAGGGGGACATACCCATGGATGTGTGGTCTTTGCTGTTATAGGTGTATTGTGCCATGAGTAGCATCTCTGTCCAGTTGTCTTGGTCTATGTTGGCATAGCATCAGAGGTATTGTTCCAAGATTTGGCTGACCCGTTCAGTTTGTCTGTCTGTCTGTCTGTCTGTGGGTGGTAGGAGGTTGACACACAATGTTTTATTCCAAGGTCTTTCATCACTTGAGTCCAGTAGTGGGAGGTGAACTGGGGTCCTCAGTCAGTGATGATTTCTTCTGGGGTGCTGTGTTGTATCAAGATGCAATTGTGGAAGTGTCTGGCAGTTTCAGCTGCCGTGCAGTGGGTAGTGATTGGGAGGAAGTAAGCCATTTTTGTGAAATAGTATACCATGACTAGGATTGTGTCAAAGGATTTTGAGGGAAGGAATTCTAATATTTAATCCATTGACACCAACTTCCAGGGTCCACCAGGGATGTCCAGAGGTCTCAGTAGTCCTTCTAGTTTTGAGCAATGCGTCTTGGTTCTTCTGCAGGTCTTGCAACCATTGATGTAGGCAGCTACCTCCTTGTCCATGCCCGGCCAGGCGTAGTTCTGCTTGATACTTAAGAGGGATTTGTGTCTACCAGGGTGGCCGGCCATCTCTGAGTCATGGTGGTCAATCAATATGTTTGTTTGGGTTGGGCCTTTGGGTACATAGATCCTGTTGTGAAGCAGCAGGGTAGTACCTTTCAGGGAATACCCTTTCTTTGAGTGGTGGCAATCCAGGTCCTTTGTCAGGGCTTTGGCTAACTCGGTTGAGTAGGTGTCCTGTTTCTGGGCTTTTATCACATTGGGTTTGCTGGTGGCAATATTTAGGTACTTCATATGTATCCGTAAGCTGGCAGGGTCTAGTAGTGTGTGGGTGTTGCAGTCCTTGATTTCTGTAGAGGAGGGGGTCAGTTTCAGGAAGCCAGGCATAGGTAGATGCATTGGTTGGCTTGGGACAGAATACAGCTGGGCCAGAGGGTAATGCCTACCATAGGATGGGTGCTAACTTGATAATATAGGAAACATATCACCCAAGAAAAGATCAGGGCCCTGAATTGGGCACCATAGTGTCTACCATTCCCGTCAAAGTAATGTAGAGTACTCCAAACAGTTGGGTAGAGGTGGTCTCGGCGGTGATAGGTTCCAGTGGGTGGTCTGGTCTGGGGGTTAATGGTGGAGTCATGGGAACAAAGTACGCTGGCAGATAATTGTACTTGTCTTTGAACAATCTTGGCGGCCTTTTGTACCACTTTCCTTTGTGTCCTATGTATTTGGTTTCTCTAGTCCTGGCCAAGGGATTGGCAATGAGGATAGTCTCCAAGTTGTACTCTGAATAGGCCGGGTTGGGGGGTATTCAGTAAAATGCACAGGCCCAAAGGGGGCTCCTGGGGGACAGTATAGTGCCTGGGGAGGATTGGAAGATTGGTCTCTAGAGGGGGCGGTTGCCTGATAGTCTACTTGGCTGGAGTTAAGATGGAAGATCACTAAGACTAGATAAGATAAGATTTGTTCAAACCAAAGGTTCATAAAACTTTATTAACAAAAATGACAATATGGTCATCACCATACTGCCGGGGCTTTTATACCATGGGTTTTTGCTTCTTTGATTTTTGCAGGGCTCAGGTTTTCAGACAAGGCACTGGTGGGGCATGAATCTTGGCTTAGAGTCTTGAGGGCGGCAGATCCAGGTTGTGCCTGCTCTGGTGAACAGAAGTGACAATGCTTTGTTCCGCCGCTACTGTTTGCCACATCACCTGAGTAGTCCAATTGTACTACCCATTCTGGACAGAAGACTGGCAGCTACTGGCGGTCATTGGCAGAGTTAGCAGTAGGTTTTGTTTTAACCCCCTTAAGGCAAGCTACAACCTCTTCATAGGTCCTGATCTTTGGTGGTGCAAGGTTGGCAGCAATCTGGTGGCCATTTGGGGAATTGTCCTCAGGAGACTGGCAGGTCTCAGAGTAACTCGTCAACTTGGGCTTGAAATTTAACGGGTTGGTGGGTTCCTGTCCACTTTGTGTGACTCAAGTAGTCTTTGGAGGGTTGGGGTTCAATTCCAGGGTATCCAATGTTGATTTTGAACTTCCAGTATTGATGCTTGGCAGGTTTGCAGGTTTCTGTTCCTCCTGTTTAGGGCCATCTATCTCTGATGGTCCAGGGTTTGTCCCAACTAGTAATTAAGCAGTTTCCTGTCTCCTCTGGTCAACATAAGGCTTTCCCTGAGACCTGGGTTTCAATTCCCAGGTTTTCAATACAAGTATTGAAATGTCATTCATGACAGTCAGGTTGGCTCTTCTGCTCAAGGCGTCTGATACTATGTTCACCTTTCCTGGCTTGTAGTCTATGGTCAAGGTGTAGTTGGCCAGTTATAAGGCCCATCTTGCTTGTCGTTGGTTTAGCTGGCTGGCTTAAAAAAAGTAGACTAGGTTTTTGTGATCTGTCAGAACCTTTACTGGATGTTTGGCACTGGAAAGATATCTGTGCCAATGTTTCAGGGTCTTTATTATTGCAAGCATCTCCTTATTATAGATTGGGCAGTTTCCTTCAGCTGGTAGCATTTTCTTGGAGCAATATGCTACAGGATGTAGCATACTATCTCATCCTTCCTGAAGAAGGACCCCACCGCAAAATTGGACGCATCAGTTTCCAGCACAAAAGGTTTGGATGGATCTGGAATGGCCAGGACAGGGGCGGTGGTGAAGGCAAGCTTCAAGGCTTCAAAGGTGGTGGTACATTCTGGGGAACAGACAAACAGGGCCTTGTCAGAGCAAAGACAGGTCAGGGGTAGCGTAATTTGAGAAACATTTTGGATGAAGTCCCTGCAATAATTTGCCAGACCCAAAAAACTTCTCATGTCTTTCCTGCATTTGGGTACCGGCCAGGCTGTTACTGCTTCTACTTTGTCCTGCACCATGGCAAACCTGCCAGTCTTCACTAAATATCCTAGGGATTTGACCTGGGACTGGAAGAATTCACATTTCTTCAGCTTGGTGTGTAAGTTGGCCTGGGATAGTTTTTCTAGTATAAGGTCAAGGTGTTGGAGGTGTTCCTTGTGTGACTTGCTGTAAATGAGGATGTTGTCTAAATATGCAACACAAAATTGGTTGAGGTACTTGCCTAGGACCGTATTGATCATCCTTTGGAACGTGCTGGGGGCATTGCACAAGCCAAATGGCATTACTAGGTATTTGTACAACCCATATCTGGTTTTAAAGGCTGTCTTGTATTTGTCTCTGTCTTTGATTTTTATCTGGTTGAAGGCGTCTCTCAGGTCAATCTTTGAATACACCTGGGCTCCAGTTAGTACGTCACAGAGGTCGTCAGCGTTGGGGATGGGTTAGCGGTTCTTCACTGTAATGTTGTTCAGTTTTTGATAGTTTATGCATGGGCACATTCCGCCATCCTTTTTTTCTACAAACAGCATGGGAGACAAGCAAGGGGCCTTTGACACTTGAATAAAACTCTTTTTGGTCATATTCTCTAGGTACATCTTCAAGGCTACTTGTTTGTGGTGATTACATATATAGATGGGGTCGTGATGTGGTTGGATACCTGGTAACAGGTCTATGGCATGGTTGTAGATTGAGTGGTTGAGAAGATGGGTTGCCACTTCCTTGCTGAAGACGTGGTTCCACTTCTCTAGTGAGGCAGGTAGGATCCTCAAGCTGGGTTCCATTTTTAGGGTCATGAGTGTGCTGGGTCTTTTGCTGGTTGGGCCCAGCTGGAATGGCACCACATTGCATGAGTTGTCTCCCTTCAGGGCAACTGTTTGGTTACAGAAATTCAGGATAGCGCCATGTCTTTGGGACCAGGAGTCTCCTAGGATCAAGTGGTGGGGAAGTCCTTTCAGGATGATGAGGAGCGCTGGGTAGGTGTTCTAACCAATGTTCAATGGCAACTTGGTTGCCTATCTGAATCCCAGGTTGTGAGAGCTGCTTCTCATGATCACCTTGACACCTTTGGTGGTTGTCTTTAGTCCTAGATCCTTTGCAAGGGTGGCGTCAATAAATCTTTCTTCAGCTCCTGTATCAATGACAGCCTCAACAGTCTGAGATGTTGTGAGTGTTTTCACTTCAACTTGGATAAATTTTTAGGACTGGGTGGAGGTGTTTATTTGTGCTAAAGAAACCGTAGGACAACTCTTCTTGGGGCAAGCCTTAGTGAGGTGCCCAGGTTTTTGGCAGTAGAAACACACCCCTTTGCGGTAGTGGTGCTGTAGTTCATCAGGGGACATTCCTGGTCTGTTGGATGTCGGGGCTTGGTTTGCGCCTTGGGTGGGAGAGGGGGTGTCTTCCTGGTTGAGGCTCAACCCTCTACACAAAAGGAGTAATTCATCTAGGCCAAGCGTAGGGGGATGGTGCTTAAGGAGTTCCTTCAAGGCAGGGCAGGCTTCTTGGCGGTACAGGATGGCTGATAACTTGTCTTCAAGTTGAGTTCTGGCTTTCAGTTTCAGGAACTTGTCAGTGTAGGCTTGTAGGGTGTGGGGCCCTTTTCTAATGTCTAGTAAACTGATGAGGGTGTGATGATGGGTGACTCAGTTGTTGCCAGTGGCCATCAGTTCATTTTCAAATTGGGAGTAGTCCAGGCATAACTCAACGTTCTCTGCAGTGGCCTTCCCATACCAGTCTAAGGCATTGCCAGAGAGCATGGAGACCACTCCAAGGACTTTCTCAGTGTTGTTGGAGTATGAGTCTGTGTTTGCCTGAAAATGGAGGCGGAGGACTGGCATGACATGGCTCTTCTGGTTTCTTCCAAGATGAGCTTCCCCATCTATGGCATGTCCACCTTGGTTGTGGTCTAATTGACTATAATGTTCTGAACTTGCAAGTTTGGTGTCTTGGTCTTCTCAACGCCAAGCAAGGCGTCCTTCAGTTCTGTACTGGTTTGGCTTCAGATTACTGATTCAATCAGGTTAGTAACTAGCTTGTACACATAGTAAGCTGAAATCAATAAAAATAACATACAAGATGCCCCAAGAGTTATCAACATCTTGGGGCCCAGGTTGCTGTGTTTAAGGTAGATTGCCATAATGTCAGGGAGCCAGCCTGTGGGGGGTTCTTGGGAACCCGCGGGCGGACGGCCTGCGGGCCCAGCAGGTAGGGCCTACCACAAGATTGGTGCTAAATTTACAATATAAGATAACAATTTTCCCAGGAGGTCCTAAGGTCCGCTTGCGGGTACCATCAAATCAATCAATCCAGTAAGAGTGATATACATCACCCCAAATATCTGAGTGGAAGTGTATTCATTGGTTGCAATAGATTCTTGTGGGCGGTTGGGCTGCAGGGTGAGAGGTGGTGTCATTAGAACCAAATACGCGGGCAGGTAGTTGTACTTGTTGCGGAATAGCAGAGGTGGTATGGTGTTTTTGGTTCCCTCTCTGTAAACGGTTTCTGTCTCTCTAGTTCTAGCCTCTGGATTGTAGAATAGGATTTCCTCTAGGGTGTACTCTGAGTACGCAGGGTTGGTGGGTAATCAGTGAAGTGCACAGGGCCAAGGGAACTCCTAGCGGACAATATAATTTGGGCAGCTGGTCCGCAGTTTCTTGGGGTTGGTGGGTGTGAGGTGCAGAACCGCAGGAGGTAGACTGCAAATGAAATAGAACTAAAATCAAATATGGAATAACCTGGTTGGACCAAAGGTTCATGTCACTTTATTGCAAGAATGGTGATGGGCAACTTCCTGGTGGTCCAGGGTATAAGTATGCCCATCTGTCATGGGTAAACTTTTACAAATTTCTTTGACCCAGGCGCTGGTGTCTACTAGGGTTTCCCAGTCCTTGGTGGCATCCTTCACAGGAGTTAATTCATTAGCTGATTCAAACTGAGAACACTCAAATTTCCTTAACAGGTTGTGGGGTTGGTCATCTCTGGGCAGCCCGCGTTCTATAGGAAGTTTCTTTGTTTCCCCTTCTGTGGTGCACCAAGCTATTTTGGGATCTATGGCTTGGCCCACCTGCTGATTTGTTGGGTTAACAGGAACCTTTAGCGTGGGGGGTGTCAATGTAGGTGGTTTTGGTTCATCAAGCTTTAGGGGATTCCCTGAAGTCAAACCTTGTTCTGGTTTGAGCCCAAAAATCTGCGGGCTGGCGGCTTGCAGGGTATTGGGGTTTGAATCCTGTAGTTGAGGTTTTCCT
>QTSX02007445.1:0-52323 GCA_014839935.2 Entomophthora muscae | reverse complement strand
CTATTCAAAGTTAGACAGTGTGAGTACAGCAAATGGATTGGTATCTGCTTCAGCAGAATGAAGCCATATTGGGAAAGAGTTAACTGACTTTGAGACCTTGGATGTATAAAAAAGTGAAGTCAATAGCAGAATTGAGAACAGCATTTGGAGTGGAATCAGAGAAAAAGATAAAAGGGTGGAATGATGCAAAGAGCAGGCCAGGGTGCAGCCTGTCAGGATTGTCAATTTTCTTCCTCTTGAAACCCAGGTCCTAACTAATTGCAATCTGCCACCCCCAAGGACCAGGGGCTGTCTGCCTGCATTATTTTTTGGATCAGCCCCCCTTTTTCTGGGGCTCCAAGTGCTTCCCAGGATGAAGATACCAGCAAAAACTTTAAAACCACAGCACTCTTTGGAAGAGGAAAAATTCCTAAAAGAGGCAAAGTAATTCCTACCATTAGCCTTGTTGCACTTTTTGCACTAAAGCACCACAATTATTTGATATTATAGGGCATATGAAATTTTCTAGAATACATTCATATGTGATGATATGAGTAGTATTTTATCAGAAGAGCCAGGATCAAATGAAAACATGATTATTGTCAAGGAATGACTTCTGATAACAAAGAAGTACTTAAAGATAAAGATAAAGGTCAACCAGATTAAAGATAGACCAAAGATGATTTTATTGTAATTGATTAGTTCTTCTTATACCTTCTCAAAGATTAATCCCTGGACTACTAGCAGTGTCTTCAAGGACATTCTGACACGCTCCTAATTAGGATAGTTATTAATCTAGGTTTGGCACTTATTGCACATCACACAAATAGAATATTTTCATCTTCACCCAGCACAGGTGGCCCTTGCTGGTGTGGGTTAGTTTAATAGCTTCAGGATCACTTCCTTCTATCCTGAACATACTTCAGGTTTACTTCTTAATAATATGATTAATATTAGAATTTAAGATTATGAGGAATCAAATCCAGCGCCTTGGTGCCCACAATATTTGCAAAGCAGCACTTGCAATGATTTTCAGTTGGTGTGGCAGCGCCTGACATATAATTGGTTTGGTGCCTTGGCGCCTGATCTAATTGCTAGGCAGTGCCTATAACCTTTTCCAAGTGGCGCAATGGCAAATCATGTGTTAACTAGGCGCCATAGCAGCGCTTATCATTGGCAGGTGGTGTGATTCAAGTCAGCAAATGACTTTTTTTCAATATACATACATTTTATATTACTGATTTATGATGTTGGACTTATGTAACCCTTATTTGTGAGCTCTGTCATAATTGGTATCATTAATTATTATACTGTTAATTTATGGAGTTTGCTGCTGTTATCCTAATCTGTAAGCTCTTTCATAATTCCAATCATTGCTTGGTTGAAATTCTCAACAAGATTGATAAGTTTGAAGCCTATCTTGGTGGTCAATCAAGATTCACTACCTGAGGAAAAAGTGGACCTGAAGGCTGCCCCCATGACTATTACTCAAGAACAGAAGAGTTGAGCAACCCTTCCTGAAGATCTAGCTAATGAACAACTTCCCAGCAATAGTGCCATCTTGCTGCTCCAAAACCCAGGTGTCCTGGCCACCTAACCTCATATTTCCCAATCCTATGATTAACCCCACATAGTAGATGTAAAGTTTGGCAGTGGGGTACTATATAGACTCATAGATCCTGTGCTAAGACTTTATTGCCATTTTTAAATAAAAGGTTATGAGATATTAGTTTCCCCCAATTACTGCCCTATTTTACCTTTGCTATTTAACAACTCAGTTCAAATCCTTCCAGCCCGCCTGCCCCTCTGCCCACAGATTATTGTCCATCTGGCACCCCATTTAGTCACGTCCACTTTATGGAGTACCCTTTAAAGCCTGAATAAAAAGACTACAACTTTAAAAAAATAATAGAGCAAGATACCTTGGCCCAAAAAAAAGTATTGACCAGATACAATAGACAAGGCCCTTGACACGTAACTGAGCCCTGTCTATTCCAAGATAAATATAACTCCCTGTCTGCGTACCAGTTGGATACGGAGCCGCCAATTGCCCATAAGCCAATGACTGTGTCCACTTATGAGCTTCCCTTGGACCACACAAACAAGCTATTTGGGATAGTGTACATCCCCCTTACTGGGATGATTGTCACTATACTCCCAGCCACTGGCCTGTGGCCCTGGGTGGGAAAAATAATTCCCTACCTTATTAAGTTAGTGCCAATCTTGTGATGGGCTCTGCCCACAAAAACCACAGCCTGTGTGTTCCCAAAAAACAACCAGCTGGCTGCCCAAGGTTGTTTCTCTGACACAGCCATTGACTTGGCAGCAAAATGCACCTTGAAAAAGATTACATTGCTAATAGAGAGACCAGAAAACCAGATATTTTAATCTAATGTAGGTTTCCACCTCCACTTATTTTCTTAGGGATGATGATCTTTCTAGAAGCAAGCTTCTAGTGGAGGAAGCAATAAGGGATGTTGGTAGTGATGTGCTTGTTTCAGAAACACAACTATGTTGTTTTCTGACAACACTGATATTGATAGCATACATATTGATAAGGATGGTTCATATCAAGATTGTTGTACAGAGATCTCCAGTATGCCTAAAAGTAATGGTTTAGTTAGTAACAACGGTTTGTAATTACCTGAATACAGCAAAAACTGCTTTCTGCAGTTAATACTGGAGGATGGACAGGGATCAAACCTGGAACTTCTCTTCTTTATTGCCATCACCCAGACAAGGTTAGCAGTGCAAATGCAAATTTTCTTTACATCTTAACTGAAAATAAGGCTTCCAGCCAATCAGATTCACTGCTCAAAGCTGGGATAGTAAATCCAGATCTGCCACCATCAATTTAGAGGTCCTAGGTTATCAAAGCTCTGTAGTTGATTTAAATCAAGTAAACAACCATTAATTATCTACTTCTAGTGGTTATTACAACCACCAGAAAATTCCCAAGCTGTAACATCTCAAACAGCTGGGGTAAATTACATCTAGCTGTTTGAGAGGCCAGTAGGGGTTAATTTAGTCATTTGAAAAAAGAATTATGTTGTTTTGAGTGAAACCCCACTCCTGCCAAAATTACCCCTCCAAATTCCCCAAGATTTACCCCATTCCCCTGGTAACTTCATCTTTAGTTCCTGACATCCTATATAAGGTTCCATATTACCATGATATTATTTGTTCAGTTAATAAAGTCTTAACCCAACCAATCTTTAACACTTCTTGCACTTGCTTCTCCATTTCTCTAGATAACCATGAGATTACCCAAGCCCTCCTAATGGGAGTTCTTTGGATATAAATGGTTGGTTTGGGTACTCCTGCTGCCATCCTTTGGGGCCAGTGTTTTGTTAGGGACAAGAGCGGACTCTAGCTCCTCTACTCCTCCCCAGCACTTGGATAAGTCTTGGCAATGTGTGATACCTGACATATGGTATACAGCCACACCCTTATCCCAAATCTGCCAGTTACAGAGAAGCAACATATGTATATGGGGACTCCCAAAACTCAGACTCCCACAATATTTCATCTGTTGGCATTGGATTTCCTTCTAAGCTACCTGGGATCTTACTTCTTCTTGGATAGATCTAATCCTCTCTTTGGGAGATATTGCCTTCTTGGGGAGATCTTTAATATGGGAATGGTCCTTGTTCCATTAGGCACATCAGTTAAAGGTCTCAATCCCTCTGCAACCATACATCATATTGGTGGGATGTTTCCTAGAAGATGGGTTCCTGACAGCTTGCTTCTGGTTAGTTGTTAAATTATTTCATCAGCTGGAGTTGCCAGTTGAAATTGACCCCTATGCCAGCAATTATAGGAAAATAATTTGGCAACCAGCAGGTTGAGCCCCTCTCATGCCAGAAGGTAAATATTAGATGATTGGTTCACAAAATTTATTGCCGTGATGGGATAAGATCTAAGCTTTCTAGTATCACTTGAGCTGTCCCTGAATTCCCCTATTGTTTGCCAGCAGCGGCATTTACATTGTATAAAGTGGTTGATGGCTTGGCAGTATCTTATTGTTGGTTTCAGGGATTGTGGGGATGTTCTATCCCTATCATCTGGGTTTCCACCGTAACACTAGCATTGGTCACCTCAGGCAGTTTAATAGGGATTACCCAAGGTAAACTAGACTTGATCACCCCTACAAAACTTCCTTCACTGGCACCCTTGCTCCTGCCCAACCATGTGCTGGGGCTCTGAAGGCAGCACTAGCCCAAGTTCTGGGAGATTCCAAACATCTGGAGGCTTGCTATTCATTTAAAGGCCCTTTGGTACTTTTCTACAGGGCCTCTAAGTTCAACTCAGGGGAGTCCTTACCAGAAGGACTTAGCGGGCTGTGAGAGGAGGTTGCTAACTAATAGCACTTATAGGAGGAGGCAGACAGGGGGTCTGTCTTGTATACCTGATAGGAGGGTGGAGGATAGAGGCAGGAGGCAGGAGGGTGTGTTCTGGCAAGGAACACTAGGTTATATCACTTAATGTAGTACAACACTATCTTAGCAATACAGTAATCTATATCTGTGAAGATATTGGTAGAGCATCTATAGTACATACCACAGTACAGATAACTCATCGCAATAATGGTATTCTATAACATAAGTTATGAGGGAACAGACAGGACTGTCTGGACCTTACTCTTTCTATCAGAAGAATGGGAGTTGGCAGGTATACACCAAGGTTTCCTAAGTCCACAAGAGGAGAAGGAATGGATAGCACTTGTGGTTGGGCCTGGGACACTAGCCTGATAGGGGCTCTAGTATAGCAAGGGGACCTTCCTGTCATCTTTGGTCTCTGCAATAGGAATAGCAGGGGCTTTCAGAGGAAGGGCCTGGTTAAAGGACACTATCTAAACAGTGGTAATGTCCAGCCAAGTGTAAAGCGCAATGTATGTTAAAAGGTATAGGTAAAAGTGGGGTAAAAGGGTCTTGTTTATTGTGAATGATGAGGACTTATATATGTATACACCATAATATGCATGAATGCATAGGATTCATTATGCAGGTAGCATAGGCCTGGAATAGAACACCATGCCTTATTTTCTGGCATCACAGGCCCTGTGTATATGATGAAGGGTTGGCATTCTAGGCCAGACTCCAAATATTAGACCTTTTAAGGTAGCAGGGGTTATGGGTCACCACAGCCATGTCATGAAGGATGCCTGGGGAAGGTTAAACAACTCTGGGGTAGCTGGCTGCACCACAGAAAAATTTCTGATTGGGCTCCCTCCCAGAGCAGCGCCTGCATGCCAGCCCTCCCAGGATTAAATTTAGAACAGATCTTTAACTCCTCACTCAAGGCTTTGAGGTTGAAGTCAACCCTGGCTCCTGACACCACAAGCAGCTTCTGGAGCCAAAGGGTATCCCTTGTGCAATCAAGGCCCAGAACACTTCTGGGATCCTTGGCCTGGGGATGTCAGATCTGCCGGTTCAGATCCCACCAGTTACCCTGCCACCCCATCTCAAGGTACCTGGGGTACATGTTGAGCCACCCCATATCTGATATGAATCCCAAATCTCCAGCGGTATGGTTGGCCTGGCAGGTCCCCACGCTTTTTTACCCAGAGCAAGCCCAGGTACAGCATCACCCCATCACCAGGATGCAGCATAACTGGCTGGGGCTAGATTGTCATGTACCAGGATGCTCCCCTCCACATACTGGCTGGAAGGTTTTCCCGGTTGGTATCCGATCCCACACCCGTGCTGGCAGAGTTTGCCCTGTATTGGATCCCGGTTCAGCCCGTCTTGGTTGGGTTGGCCTTTCTGTTCCAGATGCTGAGCTATAATCTGGTTGCACTGGTGGGTATGGTAGTATCCGGCTGGAAGGATAGGCTGAGCAGGGGGGATCAGCAGGGCCACCAGGTTTACTGGCATCCACGCCTGATTGGGTGGGCAGCACATGTCTAGATCTCAGCATCTGCCCCAAACCGGGGTCAGGGACTTTCTGATACGGGGGTGCTCCCTGGGGGAGCTGGTGGGGATACTCAGGGATGTTTGAGCTCTCTCTTTAAGCGTCTTTTGGGTACACACTTCCAAGAAGGATATAAAATGGGGTAAGAGGGGTTAAGAAGAGGATGGTACTTTATGTATAACAGAAGAATTCTTATAGCATCCTAGCAGCCATGGGGTTGTCCAGATAGTATTCACCTTAGGGTTAGAGATGGTTGTTCCCGGTACCACACGGGGATGTGGCAGGAGCGCCCTAAACTAGTCGGTAGCTATGTTGATTCTTAGGAATGATTTCCTGAGAGGGAGCAACCATAGATGCTGCAGCAGATTGTACAATCAGGGCTCCTGGGCAGTGGATTTCCTGGGTGCAGGGGTGAACAAGATCGGTCTACCCAGAAGCAAACCCCACTTGGCTGGGGAAAAATCAGCCAGGGATGGAACAGAGTTGCGGCTGAATCAAGTATAGCCCAGTAGCAAGGTTGGAGAAGACAACAGTCCAAATAGATGGGACAAGGAATGGGAATATGATGTGGTCTTATTCAGGAAACAGCAGTTAATATACCAGCAGGGGAAGCCACTGATCCACCAGGGGTGGTGGCATTGTGACAGGATCCAAGTATGGTGTGAGGGGTGAGTATCTAAACAAGGGATCAGCGCTTGAAACTGGCTACACACCTAATCAGGAGGTATCCCCCATACGTTGACACTGGCGGTAGTATGCCCAACATTGTTAGATACGTTATGGAGCAACTCTACAAGCACCCCGTGTATTGTGAGATACATTGGTGGACAGAAAGGCTATCCTGGCTGCAACAATAGAAGTGAATCTGCATCAGCTGTAACTCAGTACATGCTACCTTTAAATTTTAGTTTGAACCTAGTTGATCCTATTCTGGGTCAGATAGGGTTTGCTCTAGGTTTTCTTGGTCCTGTGTCAAAACAGCAGGCTCGACCTGCCAGCAAGGTTTCGAGTAAGCGGGTTTGTGACCTGCAACCTGACTATCCAGCTACCCGAAGCCAAACTAGGAAGTTGGCTCAAATTTCCAAATCCAACAGCATTAACAGATGTTGATCACTCTCAGTGGATACCTTGTTTTGGCGCTTGGCACATTACCAGGATCAGGCCATCCCCTTCACCATCCCACTGTGTGATCAACACAATCATGTTCCTGTTATCCATGATTCACATTAATTATCTAATCATTATCTCTCAATAAAGAATATTATCTCATTTCCAAATATTTTTCCCTTGTAACTCTGCTAAAACAGCACAGTTACAACACCAGATTATCCCTGCAGCTCAGAAAGCTGCTGTAAAGCTGCCCTATCGTGGATCTGAAGCTTGGCTGCTGGTCGGTGGCAGTCTTGCATCTTCTGGTAACTATCCTTGGCCATCCCAAACTTGGTAGAGTTCCCAAAGGTACCCTGCATCTGCTGGATACCAGCCAGAAACGTTTTCATTGGGACTAAGTATCAGTAAGGGTTATTAAAGTAGGGTTCAAAGCTGTGGGGATAAGTGAACTCGAGCCATCTATAAGCGAGATGAACATGCCTGAAGAAGGGGACCAACATGGATGCAGATTGAACTGAAAGCCAAGGGATTTGTTTGGGTTAACAATATATTTGGGTTCATTTGTATTTGGTTTTGAGCTGGTCTGCATCAGAGTTGATCTTGTCTATCGCCACAGCTCTGAGGACTGCTGTAGATTAAAGGGTATCCTATCAACCTTGGTGAAAAGTTTGGGATTCGGGTTGCAGACCATGGAGGTTGGATTGGACGTTTCCGGTATCGGCATGGGTGTACTTACCATAGTTCAGCTTGCCAACTTGAGCTGATCGGCGGCTGGGATGGTTTTAGGAAAGTTTGGTGCACTTGGCTCTGATGTGGTTTTTGGTTTGAAGCTGCTTTGAAGGGTTGAGATATCCACCTGAAACATCATTTGTACTGTGAACCGAGTAAACTATCTTTCACTGCATATCCGAAACCTTCCCTGTTTATGACACGAGGTAAAAGATATGCCGTTACAAGAATTTAAAAGGCAGAAAATTACATCTCTCATTTCAATAATACAAGTAAACGTCAAGTTATATCTATTGATTGAATATCGGTTGCTTTAATTAGGCAAACCTTTGTCCCTGGTAAAAGTTGTTATAGTCTAGCTGGGTTGCTAGGCAGGCGAAGGAAGGGATCCCAGCACCGGCATAGAACTTCAAGTAAAAGACGAACATTTTGACGTAGTACATTAAAATGAGTTCATGCCGCTCTAGATACTCTAGAATCCTATGGCCATTGTCGATGCTCTTCCCGTTGATGATCTTGTTCCGCTCGGAGGTGAGAGTGGAACGGCAGTAGTCAGAGAAGTTGTTACATAGGTAAAGTAGCTTATTGAACAGCTTAAATGTTAGATGCAGCCATGCAAAAACCTTACTGAATGGAGCTTGGGGATGGAGAGCATCGTCTCGTTCAAACAGTTGTCCAGGAATTTGTAATGCAGGCTGAACACCTCATCGACAGTCTTGACAGACTTCAGGCTAGACTCTAGCTTCCTTTGGTTCGGCTCGAGCACGCCAAAGCAGACGTAGTAGTGAACTGCTTGGATGAGTTGGAGAAGACGCATGCGAAATGAATTGAAGCTTGTATCCCAATGGACACGGACTTTGGGATGACGCTTCCTGAAAGTGGTGTGGGCGACCCATGCCTGGACAAGACGGGTTTCGGCATGCTTGATGGTGATGATATGGCGGAATATTAGCTGGTACTTTGATAGTACATCCTTGGAGAGAACAAGAGAGAGAGGAAAGGGTACAACATACTCCACAGCCAACACTTCAAAGCCTACCGAGTTAAACTAGTCAGAGAAAGCCGTACCTGTCAGGGGCTGGTTCATAGTCTTGTCTTTGACTTGTGCCTCGAATTGATTGATGATTTCACGCTGGGCAGGGAAGGTGGGGTTTTCCTGATAGAAGGGCAGGATGTTTACCTCGGAATTCACAACATCGAGCTTAAGTAGATGATCTACTAAGCTGAACTCTTTGAGGGATACTTTGATGTTCTCCTTGTAAGGGTCATGCAGCGTATTGGAAAAGTGATTCCGCAATGACAGCTCAAACAGAAATTTGATGTTTGGTTGTGAAATCGCCTCCCTCGGCTTGCTTAGCTCGTCAAAGGAAAGATCAAAGAAATGCGTAAGAAAGGCGGATTGATCCAGAAAGTAGTAACGCTTGAGGGATCTGCAAAGTTAGCCCTGGTATGGATACGCCTTACCTTAGCCTCGAGATCAGCTTGTTCTTTTTGAACAGTAGATCCAACAGAGTGCGGTTGGCATGGCCAGCCGCCCGTTCAATCGCTGCAATGTATCTAGATTGATTAGTTGGTGCTGTGCTTGTATTCTACATGTTGGTATTGAACTGGCCTGATTCCACTACTTCTTGGATCCCCACGAGGGGCTCCAGTGTCTTGACTTCGGCATTGCACTCGCGAGCAACGTTGAGGAATTTCCCCGCCAGGAGGATCTTGTCTTTCAGGGGTTCCAGGAAGAAAGGTGTATGGGCGGGGCGGATGGCATAACGCCGCTCCCAATACTGTTCGTGGTGCTTTGCTTTGGGCTCGTTCTTTAATCCAAGGACCCTCTCTTCGATCATGAACTCGCCGAACCGATCCTTGATCTCTCCGTTATGAATCCAGCTGTATAGCATAGAGATGTATGGAACTGAAGCATACGATAACAGGAAGCTGTAGGTCTGTTTGGTTTCAAAATCCCTAATTCAATTCAGTCATCGTTTCAATTTCTTTGCAGTACCCGCTCTGTCTCACCATGTTCCGCTCTAAAAGGTCTAAGATGCTCCCGCCCTTGGCCGACTCGGGCAGGATTATCATCTTTACCGAGCTCTCCTCTCCGACATTCAATCTGCCGGATATTTCTAGACTGATCTCATGCAGTACTTTCATGGTTTTTAACGTGGGCTGGAAATAGAACCATAGCTTGTGGACCGAGAATTCCGGGTTCCCCCGGAGCTGATGCTCGACTTGAGCGATCAGGATATAGTACTCCTTCAGCAAAGCTTTCACTCCGCTGCACAGGGCATGGTTGACCTGGCCAAAGCCCAAGCGCGAGAAGACCTGGGTGAAGGCCTCCACCTTCCTGTGGTACTTTGCAACTTTGACGATAGGCTTAACGAACTGGGCTATAGACCCCTCAGCCAACTCAAACTGTCTAGTGGAGATATCGTTCTTCTCGACTCCAGAAAAAACATCCAGACCCTCCCCCACCATCATGTATTCTCCATTGCAGTCGAGTAGGGCTGAAAGAAGATCTTCGATGATGAGCATCTCCCTCTCCCGGGGATCGATATCCTCAAACCTGATGGGCTCCTGGATGTACTCGGGGTTCGGTTTGAAGGTATAGGGGGTGGAGTTCAAGGGCGAGATGACTAATTCATCTATGCTACCCAAAGGTTATTTAAAGGGTTGAAAGTTTGAAAGTTTTCGGTATAAATCTCTTGACAAGCCATTCGGAGAAAGAAGAAAATGTTACCTTCATTCTTGGGGATTTCATCTCGTTCCAACCGAAAATGATGGGTTGTCAATAAGGTGTTGGTTGATGCAATATCACTCATACTTGGCGTGAGGGTGATTTACAAGAAAAGAGGTTGGATGTGAAACAGAATATTGAAACTTTAATTTCTAATATAGATTCTAGAGGCAGGCTAGGAAATGGTTACAATGGAAAGGCAGTAGGTGGATGTTAGAATGGACTGCTTGGACTTTAAGCTTTGCCAAAGTCAACAGCCTCCCATCAAATTTGGGGTTTGGATGGGAACTTTGGCAGCTCAGGCAATCCGAATTCCCAGCCCAAGCTGATTCGTGGCCGTGGAATTTGAAAAGTTCATCACAAATCTCTACGTCAGCCTTTAAGTGAAATCCTATACTAAACATTCTTCTCACCAGTTCCTTTAACTCATCCTGTTATATCCCTTATTGTATCAGTATACACCATCCTCTTTAAATCTATAACACATGGTATGATTTTATAAATATTTCACAAAAGATGAAAGTACCAACCAATTTTAATTACAGGGAAATAGTCAATCAGGTCTACCCAATTTCCCTAAACAGGATGATAAAAAGGGAGCAGACAAGGTATAAACTACTCAAAGCTATTGCTAAGGGTTTAGGATGCTCAAAAGAAGAAGAAATGGGAGCCTCCTATTCCCGCGCGTACTGGCAAAAAGAAGCGCAGAGGGGCCGACTCTGCCAATAAGCTTCCTGCAGGTAGAATCTTTTATGCTAGTTTTTCATCCTGTTTAAAGTTCATCCCACCACCCGCTGTCGCCTTAAGCTTTTGAAGATGGAGCGCATCAAGGATTATCTCCTGATGGAGGAGGAGTTTGTCCAAAATCAAGAACAACTCAAGCCTCAGGATGAGAAGCATGAGGTTATTCCTTTATTCTGGCTGTTTTAGTTAAACCTAGTAGGAGGATCGGAATAGAGTTGATTCCCTTCGCGGAACGCCCATGGGCGTTGGAACCCTTGAGGAGATTATTGATGACGATCATGCCATTGTTTCCACCTCCACTGGTCCTGAATATTATGTCAGCATCATGTCCTTTGTTGATAAGGATGCTTTAGAGCCAGGCTGCTCGATCCTTGTCCATCACAAAGTATTGACTTTGAATACTTAAAGCTAACCTTGAAGAGTATGGCGGTTATCGGTGTTCTGGCCGATGACGTTGACCCTATGGTCAGTGTCATGAAATTAGAGAAGGCGCCTACAGAATCCTATGCCGATATTGGTGGACTTGAGCAGCAAATCCAAGAAATCAAAGTATTTAAAAAAAATTATGCATCGTCTAACAAGACTTAGGAATCTGTAGAACTTCCTCTTACTCACCCTGAACTGTATGAGGAAATGGGGGTAAAGCCCCCCCAAGGGAGTTATTCTGTATGGTGTTCCAGGAACAGGTATTTGTTTTATAAATTTATATGCTGACTGGATTAGGAAAGACGCTCCTTGCCAAAGCAGTTGCCAATCAGACATCGGCAACCTTCCTTCGTGTTGTTGGATCTGAGCTGATCCAGAAATACTTGGGTGATGGTCCCAAGCTTGTGCGGGAGCTCTTCAGAGTCGCCGAAGAGCACGCCCCCAGTATTGTCTTTATTGATGAAATCGATGCTATCGGAACTAAGCGGTAGGTTAAGGTTTTAGTTTGAGCTAACGAGCCAAGTTATGACTCGAACTCGGGCGGTGAAAGAGAAATCCAGCGGACGATGCTTGAGCTTCTTAATCAACTGGATGGGTTCGATGCTAGGGGGGATGTCAAGGTAAACCTTTGGTTTCAATTGTATTGATGGTTGGTAGGTCATCATGGCTACCAATCGTATCGAAACTCTTGACCCTGCCCTGATCCGACCTGGTAAGCCGCCTAAACCAAGACCCTTCTAACCTGCTTAGGGCGTATTGATCGCAAGATTGAGTTCCCCCTTCCCGATGTCAAAACCAAGAGAAGAATCTTCAACATTCACACTTCGCGGATGACTTTGGCTCCCGATGTCGATTTGGAAGAATTTGTGCTTTCCAAGGATGATCTCTCTGGTGCTGACATCAAGGTAGGCAACACTGTAACTTCCACTGACTATCTTAGGCTATTTGTACCGAGGCAGGTCTGCTTGCACTTCGTGAGCGTAGAATGAAGGTCATGTCAGAGGATTTCAAGAAGGCAAGAGAAAAGGTTCTTTACCGCAAGAACGAGGGCACTCCTGAAGGCCTATACCTTTAAGCTTTACGATCAGTCTATGCTGTGTATTAACCTTTTTCATTAAATCTGAAATAATAAACGATGGGCTGGGATGTAACCTGCGCTTTGTTGATTTGCTATGCGAAGGTGTAATACAAGGGGTAAATAAATGTTAATTTTATGATGTGACGTTTGATCCTATTTGACAATCCGGTTGCATAAGTACAATGCTAGCACATCTCTTTATGCATTTGCATCTTGTTTTTGATTGGAAAATGAATGTAGGCTGCTTAAACTTTAAATCGATCAACTTAATCGTGTAGCCAGTTTGACCTGAATATCTTGGAAATAAACAACATCTTCTCCCCAACTTGAGATCTTTCGCTGTTTACGAGGCAGCTCTTCTTTAAAATTAAAGCCACATCCCCGTCAAGCCCAAACCCGGAGTTCAAAAAGGGCACATATTCTATACACATCCAAGGACTTTCCTTCTCTTTCAATCTAGAGGCTTGAAAAAATCAAACCGTACCTATTATCTACAACTTTCTAGCTCAGACACTGCAGATTCCTAACCCTCGTATTAAAAATGCAAACACCCCCCAAAATAGCGCAAAAGTTGAACTATAATACAGGGTGCAAAGATCAGAGGTTGAAGTACAAAAATATATTTTCTGGGGGTTAACTTCCAAGCCAAAAAACGTAGTTACTAATATAAATTATAAACCTTTGAACCTCTACTAGACTGAAAAGTCACCAAGAAGTTCATTTCTGCGATAAGAAGCGTAAGCTAGGAAGTAAAAAGGTGCTTAACTTAGCCATCTTTTAAGGAAACCATTCCTCGCTTTTAAGAGCAAAAACTACACTAGAGTCTATATGCAGCTTTATTCAATCCAGCATGAATACACAGCTACACAGAAAACAGCTTTATAAACTATAGTTTTTATAAAGTTCCAATTACATATTCTGCTTATGCCAAGCTAGAATAGTACTTCAGCGCCATGTTCAGCTCCTGGGGACGGCATCCAGGAGGGCACGGCAGGAAATCTTTATAACAAAAGATTTGAGGTTCAAAGCTAGCCTTGGGTTAGCCTTCAGGGCAAAATTAAGGGCACATACCTTAATTTCCTGGAATACAAGATGAGGAATTCCTTTTGGCAAAAAGGAAAGGAAAAATCTTGAAGAATATTAAAGCCAACGCAAATGTGGATAAACTTGTCTTTATTAGGAGAAACAATTCTACTTATATACTGTAAATTCAGAACCTGAACGTAAAAATGCAGGATTGTCAAATCTTTGGTCCAAATTTCAAATCACTTTTGCAGGCAACTCAGCTGAGTGAAAAATAAAATATTTAATAAAATCAATCATTCATTTTGACTTTTTTTTTGATTTATTTAAATTGGCAAATTTTGCATCTCTTGAGCAGATAACTCACTAACAAAAGACAAAACTCAGTAAACAAATGCAGGATACATGAATCAGAAATGCAGGATTCTTTTTTACATTTTGAGATTTCCTGTATGTCAAACAAATCATAGACATCATGTAAAAATTAACAAATCTGAAATTGCGGGGTTGTCAAATCCAAGGACCAAGTTTCAAATAAAAAATGAGGTGAATTCAAAATAAATATAATTTATGGGTGTCTCAAAAAGGATGCTAAAGGATCTAGAGTGGATTTGTACTAATTCTTTTAGGAATCATAGGAATTCTCAAAAATCACCCTATTTCATTTTAGGACGGCTAAAATTTAGATGCTTGATTACAATAGATTTCAGAAAATACTAATAATAAAATAGAATTATATATTACAATCTATTTTTATCATGTTGTCTTTTCCTTGATGTGTTGATAGTTCATTTGCTGTTGATAATGTGCTTGCAATTGATTGAATAGCTTGATTTCCTATTGCTAAGGCGACTGGAGGTGAAGCTATCCAATCAATTGCAAGCACATTATCAACAGCAAATGAACTATCAACACATCAAGGAAAAGACAACATGATAAAAATAGATTGTAATATATAATTCTATTTTATTATTAGTATTTTCTGAAATCTATTGTAATCAAGTATCCTTAATAGCATTACATGAATACATAGTGTAGTAAACTGATGGTTTATCTTTCCCCCTCCTTTCTTCCTTGAAAAGAAGTTTTTTTGGCCCCTGGCTACGCTGGAGGTCAAAAATTTTTTAAAAAATTTCTGCGTCATCAGGAGGGTAGCTCATATATCATTATATGGTTTTGTGGTTGCTATGTTAGTGATTTAGAGTGCAGAATATTACATCATTTCCAGTTAGACAATTTTACATTTCACTTAATTTCTTGTCTAAACATGGTTGCTGAGATTGTATTTTTCACTTGATTTTATCCGGAGTGGAGCTTCATGATTTGGGTTGATTTGACCTAGTTTCTTACTGTACATTCAATTTGAATTCCATTTCCCGTAATTAATATCTGAGTTTACTAGTGGCATTCAAAAGTGATTTGAAATTTGGTTTGTGGATTTGACAGTCCCACAATTCCAAAAAACATAGTAAACTTAATGAAAATGGTTGATGGATTTGAACGCTTCAAAATTGATTCCAGTTAATTCATTTTGTCCATTGGAAATATGCAGTTTGACTTGAACTTTGAAAAGTGTCTATGAGTTCCCACATTTTCAAATATTCAAATAAATACTCAAAAAATCAATTTAATTAAAAAAAGGCCATCCAGCAAAAGTGATTTAAAATTTGGACCAAGGATTTGACAATCCTGCATTTTTACGTTAAGGTTCTGAATTTACAGTAGTAGATAAGGGTCAATGATCACTCATTAGGTAGACAGAGTGGCAGAGGGGGTCACATTGGGGTGAAGTCATACCAGGATCAGTTGAGGGCTGGTATGGCAATCCGGAATGGGTGGACATTGGAACAGACCATTTACGGAAGGCAAGGAATTCCCAAACCTGAAGGCAAACCCGACCAAATCTTTGCACATATCACTATTCAAATGCCATATCAAAATAGCATTAATGGCGCAATTTACAACATTCAGTATACTCAAAATAAAGGATATCTCCTACGGGATACAGGCATTTGAGTTGAGTTGAGTTGAGTTTTTTAGTTGAATTGTGCTTCAAAACAGTGGGGCCAACCCCCAACAAAGTTTTACTCAAGAGACCCTGTGCTGCTCAGACTGACTTCCCCACAACTCAAAGCCAAATGCAGAAGCCAACTCAAGTTACCAAACAAGACAACAGGAACCAGTGACAAATTCTATTCAGTGGGCAGCTCAATTTAGCACTTGACTGATTACAGGGATCAAGCCACCCCCTATCCAATCTAATTGATCAATTGTTCCAACCTTGTTCTTCTTAAAATGATTTTCCCAAAACTATACAAGTCATACATCTCAATAAAGATAATCATCTAACTTCTGATCATTTTTCCTGTTTAACTCTGCTAAAACAGCACAGTTATGCCATTATATAAAAATTTAATGTTTTTACTTTATTTTCTGCTAGTGAATTTGATTTAATTAACTTTTAAAAAGGTAAATATTTAAAATTAAGACTCTTAAAGACAAAAAATTAAAACTAATTGTATTTTTGAGGAATACCTTCTATTAGTAAATAGAGTAAATTATTTTTTTATTTTAAAGCTAAAAAAGTGCTTATGAAGAAAATTATAGTTGGACCAAATTTGATACAAAATCAGTCAACAGGAAAAAATTGACAGAAAATCTTCCTGCCCCAGTTTTTTTCTATGGCATTTAGCTGCAGATTTGATCTTTACTCAATCTCTGTTCATTATATTGCATCTGAGACTTTCATGTTATAGGATACAGTACTTTCAAACCTGTTGAGATAAACATATGGGACATTATTTTTCTTGTTATGCCTAGGCGCCAGATTGGTTATTTTATAACTTAATCACATTATTCATATTCAAATTATTCAGAAAGAGTAAAATATAATCAATCCCAAATATTTAATTGATCTTGGGCTTGGGTGATTTTTTAAAAAATAATTCATTGATTTTATAATTGAAAATTGCAACTTATAGTACTACTGAAAATATCTTAAGTGCTACTAAAAACCAAAAATATTTATGATGAGTTGCATGGGAGAGTAATAGCAGCCCCAAAGCTATAAATGCTATTACCCTATCTTTGGCTCATCATAAATATTCTTAGTTTGTTTCAAAAAAAAAGGTTGTTGTTTTTGAAAGACTGATAACTCTATTTAAAATACACCCTCTAGTAAGCTGCCCTACTTCATGAACTTGCCCCAATACACTACTAGCATCTTCTGATATTTTTGTTTCTCTGGTATCATCACGTGATTTCAAATGATAAAATATCTCAGAATATTCTGAGAAGCTTTCAAATGTTAAAGGTGAAGTATATAACTTCCCATCTTTCATCAAATATGAAAGATTAATGCGCAGATTTTTAACTTCAAGCTCTCTTTTTATAGGCCTAAATTTCCTTTCATAAATATAAAAAAATGCTTTTTGGGAAACAATTAAACCAGTTAAAGATGAATTGTATAATTCTTTTCTTCTTTCTTCTTTCTCACAAATATTTTTTAGATCATTAATGTTGTTAATATAAAGTACATTTTCTTTTTCCTTTAAAATTTTTGATATTACACCAAAGTGACCATCAACAATGCTTTTTCCATGGCATTCAACAAAATGGTTATATTTTATGGAACCCTTAATATATTTAGGTGCCTCTTTAAATAAGTAATATAAAAATTCATATGATCTAAAATGATTTCCATTATCTGTCCATACTTTTATATTTTTTATTTTTTTAAATCTATCTAATTTAAGAAGACTTATTAGACATTCACCTGAAAATAAAGAATCATGTGATAATATTTGAGACAAAAAATCATGATATTCATATTTAATTTTATTGTTTTCTTTAAAAACTAATGCAAACCCTAATAATGAGATTGGTTTTTTTGAATAAAAACAATTATTGGTCTCAATTGGACCACCTCCAACCTTTAAGTTTTCTTTATAATCTATAACTACAACACAAGACTCATCATCTAGTTCATTAATATCTTTTTTATATTCACAATTTTGATGAACATAAAAGTCTTGGTGCTGATTAATAGTCTTTAAGTCATTGTCTATAGATTCTGATAATGGTAAGTTTTTACTTTCACATTCTTCCTTCTTTTTTTCTAGTGAATTTTTTAAATTACAAATATTGCACATATCGGTTTGTTTTTTACTTTTTATTATATTTTTAGGGATTAATTTATAGTAAGTGGAAATTGAAACTGAAATTTCATTTTTTATTTTCATATTTTCATATATTTCTTTTTTTGTTTTAAGTAGAGAGTATTTAATTTCAGTTGAGTAATTACTCATCTCTTTTTCTATATCTTTATAAATTTTTTCAGGCACTTTTTTTGTAAACTGGCTTGTTTCAAAAGAATTTTCCAGCAATTTTTTAATTATTTTTTTAGTTATTTCTTTTTTTAATGAATAGTTATTATTTTTTTGGCTTTTTTTGTTTAAGCTTACATTTTTATTTTTATTTATTTTTCTTGAGTATTCAAACTCACTTTTGGTTATATTAAACCCCATATCATTAAGCTCTTTTAAAGAGTAACTGGAAGTAACCAGAGATCGCAAGGCTGGGATATGTTTTTGGGGAGAAGATTTCATGAGATCCTTTAAGTTTTCAATGAACTCATTGCCTTTTTGATTTTGAATAGTTGGCAGGAACTGAGCTTTCCCAAATTCAGTTTGAGTAAGGAAGTGCTTGATGAAATTATCAAGATCATCACCAGCAATAAAGAGGAATGCCTTTTTTAACATTGCAATTCTCTCTCTTTTTGTTGAAGCTCCCAAGGAAAAAAGGGTATCATGGAAGAAGTAAATTTAACTGAGGACATGGTAGTATTTTGAATCTGTAATTAGGTCAGATCTTTGATGTGTGCCTTAATGATGGAGTAGTTATGATCAGAATGTGGTCTTTGAATTGGGTTATTTGGATTAGAAGCTCTGTGGTACTTTAGCTCTTATATACCAAGCTAAATGACACCATTCTGAAAGAAATGGTGTGATAGCTTTTATTATAGTTTGAACTTGAATTTATGTTTGCAGAAATTAATTAAATACCCAGTTTTCATGCACAAGTGATATATGTGAAGCAGCTAAGCATTATTATTACATCATATCCTCTTTGTAATCAATGCAAATCAATTAAAATGATGTATTCAGTTAATTGTAACTCTTCCGCATATTTTTAAATGATAAAATATTAAAGAATTACATTTAAAGAATGCTCAATTTGAGGTTCGAAGCTCACTTGAACCTTAAAATCAATCTAAACAGTGATAAAAACATCCTAACTTCAAACTATCATAAAATCCTAGAGAATTGAGCTTTTTAAATAAAATAAAATGCGAAAATAAAGCTCTCAATCTTATCTTTAATTTCGTCAAATAAAAAACATCTGTTGTTTATTCAAAAAAGAGTATTTATTAGCTTTGAAGTGATCTACTTTATATCATTAGATATAATCATATAATAAAATCTGGATTATGCTCTTTTAAATTACTTTTGCTTTAATATTGAGCATAGTATACATATTAAAATTTTTACACCAATAGAAAGATAAGATTCTTAGCTTCATTTTGATAGTTTACAGTGTGAAAAAATATTAATTTTTCATTGAGTTATTAATGTTTTAAATATAAATTGTGTAATTAGTTACTTTTTCAAAATCGAACTGTGTTATGCTGCGACTTGAGCAGCATGTGCATTAGAAAATGGCCTAATCTCTAAAATAATGACCCAGATGTATCCCAGTTGATGTAGGGACAATTGTGTTGGAGCCAGTTGAGGCCAGCAATTGTGTTGTGGCTGAGCCTGGCCATGATGGGCCCAGAGAGCTTAACCTGGATGCTCCCCATTCTCACAGAGAAGGGTACCGTCTCATGGGTGATGGCAATTCTGCGGGAATCAGCTACACACACTGCCTTGAACCTGCTAGGCACGCAATCCAACTTTTGGGAGTCAGCAAACGCCTGGTCCACCATAGTGTGGTTGGCCCCAGTATCTACCAGTAGTTTGTGGGTGTTCTCACAGAAACAGAAGGGGTAGGATAAGCGGGTTAGTTTATTTGAAGAATGGCTTGCTTGTAGTATGGGGTTGTTGCTGTGGACCTGGAAGACATCAAGGGTTTTATAAGGTCTTTTCCATGATGGTGCAAGATTATAAACTAAGTCGTGCAAAGCGTTGGGATTCAAATTTAGAAGATATAAGAATGTAGGTACTGTCTGTAAGATGATCTTACAAAAACCCGCTAAAAACCTATATTGTGTAACAAATGGAGTAATAGAGTTTAAACCCCCTAAGCAAAGAAGATAGAATAAAGTGTTCAATAGTGAACAATTTGTAACTAAAGGAATATTGATATTAGGATATTCTCCATCTGCAAATTGAAACATATAGCTATTGAAAGTTTCCTTAAGGGAAAAAATGGATACAACAAGCCTAAGGCTTGTTGTTTTACAAGTTCCATCTGGATTAAGGAAAAAGCTAAACTAAGAAAATGAATTAAAAGAAAACAAAATTCTAAAAAATGACAAAATTAAAGTTTAAAAAATTGTGAAGATGAAGGGGGAAGAAATCACTTAGAATTTTGGCTTAAAGTCTACTCTTCAAAAGCTCTTTATTTATAGTAAAAAGCCTTTTCTGTTGAAGATTGATCACCAGGGAGGAAGCAGCCAAGAAGAGGAGCAACTGGAGAAGTTTGGAGAATCAGAGACAAGAAAAAGGTGAAACAGAAGCCAGTACTCTGCGCAGATCTGCAAGGTAAAACTGGGGTATTGGCAACAATGCAAGCAGGAGTTTTGAAGGTAATATAGATGAAAATATTCTAACTTAAAAGTAGAAATATATGTAAAATAAGAGTCAGGTGGCCAAAGCAACAACAACAACAATTCAAACTCAAAATCACATAAAACAAAAGTAAGAGTACTTTAAAATACTAAATTATTAACAATTTGACCTAACCTTCAAATATTAATAAATAAACCAAAAGGTTAAGTAAAAATGATAAAACTTAATTATTTTTAAGCAACCTGCCCTTTGGGGCAGGGCATGAAAGGTTTCAACCTTGTGGATGTTGTAGTCACAGGGTTTTTTGGCAAGCAGGGATTGAGAGGAGGGATCAGGTGGGGTTGTAGAACCTCTTGTTGTTACAGCCCCTAGGCTTTTCCCAGGTCTTCAATCATTCATAGTTGGAGCTCCCCCCTTTCAGGGGCATTTGTCTCCATTCTCCTGCTGAAGAGGTTGGCGGCGGCCCACTTGACTGTGGCCATTGTCAGGTGTCACACAGGGTTGGGGTGGAGCATCATTGGTACAACAGAAACCCATGGAGGCCTGGTTGTTAGCCTCCACAATAGCCTTATAGCAGTCATTAATGGAGGCACAACAGCCTACAGGAACCCATTTGCAGATATGGGGCTTAAGCCTGTTGATAATTAGGGTCAGGAGCATGGCGTTTTCATCTGTGATGGCTTTGGGGGCGACAGCAAGGTTTCTTGTTGAGGAGTAGCCATACGGCCTGTACTCCGTCCTTTCTTAGGGGGGTTGTTTTACATAGGTTGTGAACCTACCTGTGCTACCACTGTTGCAACTGAACCAATGAGGATTCAGTATTTGGATTGGGGAAGACAACAGTCCAATAGAAAGGACAGAATAATAAGAATAAGGTATCATTTATTGTGGAATATTGTGATTAATATACTATATGGGGAAAGCCACAAGGCCACAAAGGGGTGGCATAGTGGGAAGTTCCATGTATAGTTTGAAGCCAAGGAATAACTTGTGTGGGGATCAGCAGGTTGTATTGGCAGTGCTCCTAATTAGGAGAAAGTGCCTGCAATTTTACATTGCCATCAGATTGGTTCATGTTGTTAGATACGTCAATGTAATACCAAGTTATGGTAGGTAACACTTGCAGGATGTAGGGCAGCAGGTTGGCAAACTGAAACCCATTCAGGGCGGTAACAATGGGATACACAGTTATTAGCCAGCGGAAGACCTTTGCATGCACATTATATCTCCCAAAACTCCCAGCAAAGTAGGTCAGGATATAGTACATGGACGTGTACATTGCAATAGAGAGTGTTGAATGTGGAGATACCAAGGGAGGCCAGGGACCAGTTTGAGATGAGTTCAATTGACCAGGATTGTAATAGGAGTCTTGACCTAGTCCTTCCAGAGATGACCCAAAGAATTCTGGACCTGATTGGTAGCCTCCAATCCCAAGGCAAGCTGTGAGCACATCTGTGAAGATGAGGTGGTTCATCTTCCTTGGATTGGAGGGTTGACAGGGGCTGATTGGTAGTTTTAACTTTTAGAGGTAAGTTGAATTTCACTTTATTGAGGGTATTAATCTTAATAATAGCACAAGCTATTACTGAGGGGATCCTTTATTTATAGTGTTCTCCCACTTGCAAAGTTTTGTAAGTGGGAGTAAAAGCAGGGGACTGGAGACCCCAGAAGTTTGGTCAGGGGAATTGGGAGTTGGTGTTTGAAAGGATGGCCAAACCCTTGTTCCTGGGCAATCTGTTGGGGTTTTAGACAATTCTGCTTGGGGACAATCATTTCCCCTGGGTAGGTGGTCAGGTGGTGGTGGCAACTCTTGGAACTAGTCAAATCTATTTTTTGTTTGGGGAGGTCAGTTTGGCTGGAGTCTAGGCCTGGATGAGAGTTGTATTCCATCAGATTCCATTGGCTGTGGTTTATGTTATTTTTAACTTCTGAAACTAAATTCTGACTTTCTTCTAAAGTTCCAGAGTTGGAATTGGTTTTTGAATTCTGAATTTGCCCTTCTTCTTTGGCACAAAAATTGGTCTCAAAATTCTCCCTTGCTATAGGGGACTTTTCTGATTGGCTGGCTGGCATGGTGGGTTCTGATTAGCTGGGGAGTGGGCCCTGGGGCCCGGGTGGGCAACTGGCAGTCAACTGGGACCCGGGGAGCAGGCAGGTGGCCTGGGAGCGAGCGGCGAGTCCGCTGGGGGAGGGTTGGGCAAGCAGGTGGGCAACTGGGTGGCAGGCGGGGGCAAGCAATCAGGTGGGAGACTGGCGGGCAGGGGCTGGCAGCGGGCCCACTGGTGCTTGCCTGGACTGGCGGGTGGCAGGCAGGGGGGCTCACGGGTGCCTGGCTGGGCAGCTGGCGGAGGGCTTGCAGGTGGCCAGCTGGGTGCTGGCAGGTGCGGCAGGCGTCTGCACGGTGGCGGCAGGCGCCTGCCCAGATGATAAATTGATCCAGCGCTCACCAAGTTCCAATTTTCCATTAATTTATTTTTATTTTCCTCTAATAACAGGGGAAAATCCCTATCAAATTTTACCCCTAAATTGGGGCTTCAGGTATTTTTTCCCAAGTTTTCTTCTCAGTCAATACTAGGTTTATGTCAGGAATATTCCTGACAGTCAAGGGGCAACTCATCAAGCGCCCCCTGTGTATTGTAAGATATGTTGGCAGGCAAGTTTGGAAACTCAGTTGCAACACAAAGGATCAAGTTTGAGTATCTTTTCTGGGGTGTAACCCTTATATTCAGGTTTCAAAGAATATTTGATGAAGTAGACAGGGTCAAAGGGTACACCTGGAGGACAGAAAACTGCGGGCAGAGGGACAGGAGGGCCAGGAGATCTTGTACTGAATTGATAGATGGCAAATACAAAATAAGGCAGTAGCTTTGTAAGCCAAAATAAAATAACCTTTATTCAAAAATGGTGATAAGGTTTAAGCACGGAATCTATAGGCATATATAGCATCCTGCCTCCAAACTTAGTATTTTCCATAAGGGCTTCATCAAATATTGGGGAAAATGTGAGAAGGTGGCCAGGAGACCCAGGTACAGGAGCGGCAAAATGGCACCTTGGCTGGGTGTTCTATTATTGGTCAGAATGTCCAAATTAGTCACTTGATTTTTTTGATTTTGGGCTGTGATCACGGGGTTGGGCCTAAAGCCTGTGTTTTCCTTTGGCAATTGAATTTGATTGGTTACCCAAAGAGACATCAAGTTCATGAAGTTCAAAGAGGAACTTTCTCTGCCTTCATTAGGCAATTTGAGAAGCTCCTCCTTGGGCACCACCATGGTCAAGCCTGCGCTGGTATTCTGACTTGAGGACTTAGGAGGAGCTTCAGCTTGCAGAGGTTCAGTCCCAAAAAAACGCGGGCAGGCAGTCCCTTGATCCATAGGGCTGGCAGTCTGCAGGAATTCAGAATCAGGGTTTGAATCCCACTCTTGGGACCAGGTTTCCAGGGGGAAAGAAATGTCAATCCTGACAAATCCCTGTTGTAACTGTGCTGTTTTAGCAGAGTTACAAGGGGGAAAATATTTAGAAACTAGATAGCAATCTTTATTAGGAGATATGGATTATATAGCTGTTGTGAATCAAGGATAACAGGAACATGATTGTGTTGATCACATGGTTGGATGGTGAAGGGGGTGGCTTGATTCTTGTAATGATTCAAGCGCCAAAACAAGTCACCCACTGAGAGTGATCAGCTTTTGTTCATGTTGTTGTATTTGGTAATTTGAGGTGTCCTCCTAACTTGGCTTTGAGTGGATGGATAATTGGATTGCGGGTTGCAAACCTGCTTACTCAGAGCCCTGCTGGTGGGTTGAGCCTGCTGTTTTGACACACACCCCAGCTGAGAGTTGGCCTCCTCTGGGGGAAGGTTGTCAGGGAGGTTGTTGGGAGCCCAGGCGCCATACTGGACTAACTGCTGTTTGGTGGCAGGTAACACGGTCTCACGTTGTTTTTGTCTTGCCTTACAGGGTCTGAGGCAGTCATGGTGGAGGACCTTTTCCTGTCTGCTCTTCCTGAGTCCTTGCACAAGGTAAGTGTTGTTGTCATTTGCCTTTAGGATGATAGCAGGGGCCACTTTCTCTAATTGTAGCTTACTCTTGTTGATGTTCATGACCCAGACTTTGTTGCCAACCTTGTGTCTGTCCTTGATGGGGACAAAAGTATCTTGTAGGCGCTTTTCTTCTCTTTCTGCCTGGTTGCTATTGGCCTGCATGACCTGGGGATCTGAGCAGGGGGGGTTTGTCTGGCATCTCCAGCTTAGGTCCTGATAGCGCCTGGATGATATTGGGTTGTGTTCCAAAAACTAGCTTGAAGGGGCTTTTGCCGGTGGATCTGTTCACAAGGGTCTGACATACAAGTAATGCGGTTGGTGGCTGCTTGTACCAGTCCTCAGGTCTCCCAGCGGTGAACTTGGCCAAGTCTTGCATGAGGCTGCCATTTAACTGCTACACAAGTACATTGGCCTGAGGATGGTAGGGTGTTGTCACTGTATGTTGGACCCCATTCTTGGTAAGGTATACACTGGTATTTTCAGAGGTCAATTCTTTGCCTCTGTTGGTTATCAGGAGTCCTGGCTTTCCAAACTTGCTGATGATTTCTTTTCCTATGAAGTGCTGTATGTCATTGCCGTATGTGTTTTAACTGCTTGGGCTACTGACCAGCGTGTGGTAAAGTTGATGGCAGTGATAATGTACTTTTTGTTGTTATGTTTTACAGACATAGGCCCCACAATATCCAGGGCCCACAATTTAAATGGTAATTGCGTGTGAATGGGTAATACAGATTTTGGCAGGGTCTCACTCTTTGCAAACTTTTCACACACCTCACACTGATCCAAAACTTCTTGGACGTCTTGATATAAGGTCGGCCACCAGGCCTTGTGTTTTAGGAACTTGTAAAGGTTTTGACTCTTTGTATGGCCAAGATCTCTGTGATAGTGTAGGATGGTATTGACTCACTGGTGTGTAGGAATGTATGGTATGGTTGTCCCATCAGACATTTTTTTGGTGTAGGGCTTCATAGACGTTGGTAAATAGATGTTTACTTTTATAACAGTTTTCTTTATGATATCTGTAGTACTGGGGGGAACCTTCATCTTTGGTACGTAGCACCAGGAGGGGCCAGTCTGGGTCAAGCCCATTCTCACCTCTTGTGGCTCTGACGTATAATTGAGACAATGCATTGGCCATGGCCAGCTCTGGGCCCGGCTTATACTGTATAAGCATGTTGAACCTTTCCAAAAGCTCCATCCATCTGGATTGCCTGCGGGACAGTTTTGCTTGGGTCTTGAATTAGATGAGGGATTTGTGGTCTGTCAAGGCTGTGAACTTTTCTTGTCATTCTAAGTAGCAACAACATTTGAATAGGAAGTGTACAATTGCCAACAGCTCTTTGTTGTGTATGGGATATTGGCACTTGCCGTCTGTCAGTTTGCGCAATTTTTAGGACACAGGTAGGAAATCACCATTGTTGTTTTTGATTTTTAGTACATGAGGTGGGTGGCTGGAGTGTCAAAGGCCATATCAAAGGAGGCACATAGGCAAAGTTCCTTGTAGGCGCGGGTGAGCTACTTCACGGTACCAGTCTGGGTCAGGCTCTTTACTTGGTGGATAATCATGAGTGCAGTGTCCTTCAGCATAAATCTTGCCAAGAAATCCTGTTTGAAGGTGTCCCAGTTCTTCTTGGTGTGTTCTTAATGCCATTTGTTGCACCAGGTGCCAGCGTTGTGTATCAATCAAATGGAGATTTCTGCAATCTAAAATCTCTGGGGGCATTCCATCTGAGCTAGCTTGCTTTGTGTAGATTGGATTCATGCCCCGGCATTGTTGTTGTTAGCTTCTGAAAAAGGTTCCAAGGTAGTGCTTCAAAGTCTTTAGGCTACGTAGGCTGGCATGGTACTTTCATTGGTTAGACAAGGCATAGTGGGGGTAGCCTGGAAGAACCCTTGTGCAGACATGGCTTTGAAGGCAGAGAGCATGATCACCATGCTTTGGTACAGGAAAAAGCCACCGGGTATGTCCATACCAGGTGTGTATGGGGTCCAGTCAGGCAGGAGGCTAGACATGATTATATTGAGTATTGTTGTGAATAACGGCATTTGCCATGTTTTGATTTCGCCTTTGTTGGGCCATTTAGAGGACAAATCTCTCACTTTTTCTTTTGACTCTCAAAATGAACTGGCTTCTGCTTCAGGAAATATGATTGTTTGGTTTCCTGACTCTACACAACTCACTTGCCCCACTCATGCTTGTGGCAAGTGATCCTACTGTCCTGGTAGTGTTTTGTGGTATTCCTAACCACTATATATTCCATTTCATATTCACCAATAAAAATTAAGTTCTATTCACATTTTTGTCTTTTTGTCTTTGTGTCTTCTGTACTTCTGCGCTTTTCTCTAGCCACGCCTAGTAGAGATTATTCATCCAGGGCTGCAAGGTAAACACTATTGCCTTCCCTGTCATCCAACCAAGACTTAGTAAAAATCCAATCCTAAGGTTAGGATTCCCTGTTGTGTGTCTGTGCCGCGCCTCAGAACACAACAAAAATGGTGCTCACTACAGGGGCTGTAAGCCCCTTGGTTATCCCTTTTGCATCTACGTTTGAAGGTCTCTTGCTTCTGCCTATTTGGGAGTCAACCTCGCCTGAAATTACCAGCCCTCCTGTTGAGGAAGACATCACTGACCTGCCTATTGTCCCTACTGTACTGAACCTTAGGAATGGTCCCTGCCTAGTTGCTTACCCTATGGGTACCACTGACTTGAAACAAGTCATGGCAGTAGCCCTTGGGATAGCTTGAGACAGGGCCATCCCTCACCTTCAGCTACAGTTTAGCCGTGCCAAATACTATGAGTTAATTGTGGCCCCTCAGTTTCTACAACACCTCCTCCCAGCAACTGGCTCCGCTGATCATCTGCTGTCATCCTTTGTACAGTCCGCCTTGGCCCATCACCAGATGGTGTTGGGACTCCACGTTCAAGAAATCTTGTCTCTACAAGCAGCTGTTACCCATCATTGGGACCAGTTCATCGCCTACCAACAATGGCTTCATTCCCTGTTCTCCCTGATATCTGACAATCAGCGTGATTTGGTCACCTCTCAAACACGTTTAGTCAATTCCATCAAGAAAATACACCAGTCCATCCCTGAGTACGTTAGGGAGCAACTACATGAGTTTCACCAGTTAGAACAACCCTGGCGCACTCAAGTAGACTCCACCCTAAACACTTATCTCTCTGATTTTGAGCGCCTAGTGCAACAGCTCAATGCATGCAGTGTCTATTCCTTTAAGCAATTGCAACAGGTAGCTGACCTTGCCGCCCAAGGTCTAAATGAGCTCAGTGCAGAATTTGATCAAGAAAGAGCTACCACTGCCACAGCTATTACCAAACTTCAGAGTCAGGTGAATGAGCTGTCCTCTCCCAAACCTGATGTTCCGCCTTCTCCTCCTGCTGATGATCTGGTGAACAGAGAGCAGAGAATCTGGGAAGCCATCTGGGAATTACGTGCTTTCACTCGTAGCCAAGGACGTCCTACTGAAATGCCTCAACCTGATCCCCAGGTTCTTGCGCTGACTGCTCAGGTCGCTGAACTACAGCAGGAAGTTGCTGCTTTACGTGAGGTAGTGACGGCCGCTGCTGGTCCACACGGGGTTAATGAGGAAGATGGATGTTGTCCTAGTTTGGCGGGGGCTCCTCAAATCCACTGTGCTAGGGAGTTGATTGCCCTAGCTAATGAGGTGGACCATTTGAAACAAGACCAGACTGAGTTGGACAGAGACATACAGGAGATGAATGAGCTGATTGATTCGGTAAACGACAGGTTTGCCCCTTGCCTATCAGTGGGGCCATCCCTTACTTTGCATCTGGCTGAACTCTCCACGGTTGTCACTACCCAAGGACAACACCTAGATGTTACTGAACAACAGACTGCTCTAGCTAACACTACGGGTGCCAGAACTACCAAGACTCTGATAACCCTTGAAGAAAGTGTTTGACAACTGTGGGCTAGACAACCCCCCTCAAAATCTGAAGCTGAGTTCTCCCCGCGCATAAATGTACTTGATAGCAACAATGGTGGTCCAACTCCTGAGGCACACTTCAAGCCTACTTTTAAACAAGTGTTCGATCCTAAAACCTTGACTATTGCAGCCTTCTTAACTATTTACAAGACTGCTATGAGACAAGCATCAGATGAAGTTAAGAAAGAACATATTCTGACTTGCCTACACCTGACCTGTCAGGAGGTAGTTGTTCCAGAGCTGCCCTCCATTGAGACCTGGGAGGACATGAAACAACTCTTGATAACAAGTTTGGTGGTGATCTTAGCCTTGAGGTGAAAAAGGATGCTTTCATGCACATATCTTTCAAGCCCACAGAGACATTAGCTGAATTTGCCGACAGATTTTACATGGAGGGACAACAGTTAATAACAAGCAGACAATTGACAGCGCATGAAGCATATATGGCCTACGCCCAGGCTCTCAAGGTGAATCAACTCCTATGCCTCCATTTCAAGGCTCACAAGGCTATGCTGTCCTCCATGAAAAGCATAAAAACACTGCTCCAAGATATGCATCTTACCCATTCTGGGGCAGTTGTCTGGGAAAGTTGTGCCGCTTCCAGCTCTGGCTCCTCTTCTTGCAGCCCTCATATCCTCACTATGAACTCCCAGAATTCTCCCTGACGTCAGGGTTGCCACAACTGTGGTCAGATAGGCCACCACTCTTGCGTCTGCACCAATCCGCGGGTTGAAGGAGCTGATCCCAAGGATCAGTCGGGAAAAGAACAGTCAACCTAGAGGCAGAGATGCTCTCGGTTGACAATTCTTCCCAGTCTCCTCCTACACCCCCACTTGCTACTGACTCTGAGCCTGCTGATGATGAAGCACCTTCTATCCTCCTCCTTTTCCATGACATTTCTGACAATTCTGATATGGATGAATCTGATGTTGAAGACCATGATGCATACAGGTATTCTGTTCTTGCCGTGCCTGAGACTATTGCTGTTCCCTACAAGCTACAATCTGGGAAGACTACAACAACCACCAAGACCTTGTCTGAGGCCAAAGCAGTTGTCTCCCCCTATCTTACTCAGGCAAAACGGTCCCCTGTATTAGTGGAATCATCAGAGGAAGCTGCTGAAGTTGCAGACACTGTTTTCAATAATGTATCTGTCTCACTCCCTCTCCAAACTGTATCTAAGGAGTTTCTGGGACTACAATGCATGATTAAGAAATGGGACAAAGAACTAGCTGAGGCACAGGATATCTTGGCTGTTCTGCCACCCTTTGGACACACCATCACCTGAGTAGAGATATCTATCCAAAAGATCAAGATCAAAGCCGTCCTGGACACCAGTTCTCCTGTCAACATTGTTTTTTCTAAACTGATGAAGAAACTTAAACTGGCCCCTGATCTCAACTACCATCAATCTTATGGCACCGCTGGTCTCTCCATGACTCACGCCATTGGTGTGTACTCTGCCTTACCAATGCAATTTGGTAAACTCCTGTTGGCTGCGCCAGCTGTTGCTCTATAAAATGAGAGCTATGACCTTTTGGTTGGTACCCAGTTCCTTCGGGAATATAATATGATCATCAAACTAAAGGATGGCTATCTTTCTATCCTAGGGTATGAAGTCCCTCTGATCTTTGAGGAGCCCACCAAAATTCCTGGTAAACGGTTGAAGACATGTACTCTGGAGTACCCCACTGGGGTTTTCTCCCTAAAATATCAAACCCATTCCACCAACATGAAGTGTCCTCCCATGGCTTGTCCTGCAACTGAGGGAATCCCTCTCATGGCCACGTCTGCTATCACCATCCCTCCAGGCTCTCAGGCTATCCTAGACTCCCAGATATCATATGAACTACCTGAACATAGTTTCTTAGAGCTGTAATCCCCTCCTTTGTTGGGGAGTAACAAGCCTTACCTTTGTCCTGGAATTCTGGACGTTTCCCACAAGGATCCCGTTCAATTACTAGTTGCCAACCTTACTGCGCTTCCTATGACTGTATCCAGAGGACAGGTTGTTGGTTACAGAAAGCTGTTAAATGCTCCTGACGTCTTGTCTCTTCACCCCTTTAGAACGTTTCAAGACTTTAATCTACCCAAAGACAAGCCTCATGTCCTATCTCTGTTCACTGCCCAAGACTTCCCTCAGTTGTCCCTGGTTCAACAGAAAGAGGTGCTTGATTTACTAGACAAGTTCTCAGACATCTTTGCTAAAGATAGTACTGATTATGGGCTAACCAAAGGTGTGATACATCAGATTGACACAGGAGATGCTCCCCCCCCTTTTGTGCCAAGCCATACCGCCGCAGCCAAGTGAAAAATGTGCAGGTTTCTAAGGAGCTCAAACAACTGCTGGACGCTGGACTGCTAGCTCCCTCTCAGAGTCCCTGGGCTTCTTCTCTGCTCATCTTAAAGAAAAATGATGGTGGACACTGGATTGTGATGGACTATCAAAGGTTGAATTCTCTAACCAAGAAAGATTCCTATCCCTTACCACACATTGATGACGCCCTTTGACGCCTTTGAGGTTCTAAGTTTTTCTCTGCCATGGATTTGGCGTCTGGCTACTGGCAAGTTGACCTCTCTCCTGAAGACCGTCAGAAGGCTGCACTCATCACATCAGAAGGATTGTTTGAAACTACTTGCATGCTGCAAGGGCTCCGTAATGCCCCAGCAACTTTCCAGAGGGCCATGGATTCCATCCTGAGTGACTTGAAGTTGTTTGTGTCTTAGTCTATCTAGATGATATAACAGTCTTCAGCGCAACTTTCACTGATCACCTAGCCCATCTTAAAGAGGTGTTCATAAAGATCCGAGAAGCTGGCCTCAAGTTAAAGCCTTCTAAGTGTGCTTTCTTCAAAGAGCGCCTTGAATTCCTGGGCCATGAAGTAACCCAAACGGGAATTTTTCCAATGACCAAGAAGTTTGAAGCCATCAACAAAATGCTTCTGCCCACCAACCTCCAAGAAGTACAAGTATTTCTGGGCATGATAGGTTACTATAGACAATTCATCCCTGATTTTGATGATACTAGTGAACCCCTGGTCCAACTATTGTGTAATGTCTCTTTCAAATGGACCACCAGTCAACAGCAAGCCTTCAAGACTCTAAAGCAGAAACTCAAAGAAGCACCCATTTTAGTGTACCCTGATTACGATAAGGAATCCATCTTGTACACTGATGCGAGTGACCTTGCTATTGGGGCTATCTTGGCTCAACTCAACAATGAAGGTGTGGACCACCCTGTAGCCTATACTTCCCGTGTGCTGAATAAGCATGAACATAATTATAGTGTTACAGAGAAGGAATACCTTGCTGTGCTGCATGCAGTAAAACAATTCCAGCATTACGTGTATGGTATCCATTTCACTGTTGTCACTGACCACGCTTCGCTCAAATGGTTACAACAACTTAAGGAGCCTGAAGGACGCTTAGCCAGATGGGCTCTCCGCCTGCAAGTTTATGACTTCACTGTGCTCCATTTCCCCAGGATTCAACATCAGAACACTGACAGGCTATCCCAAATGCCCATCTTTGCCCTACATCCTGCTGAGGCAGACCGCCTGTACGAGCTAATTGGCTACCCTTCTTCCTGGGAAAGTGAGACAGAAGAGGTTTGACTTGCCTTGTCCAAATTGTCTGAAGATGCCCTTGTACGCAACAACCAACTCTTCAAGAAGGTGCAGGGTTAATACCTGCCATACGTGCGCCCCAGTCTTTGCCTCTCCTTGGTGTCACAAGCTCATAAAGAAACTGGCCATGGAGGCATAGCCAAAACCTTTGACTGGCTTCAGAAGAATTACTTCTGGGAGAATCTTTGCCTTTTGATCCCAGATGTCATAGCTAGCTGCCATGACTGCCAACTCCAGAGGCCCTGAGCTGCTTCTCACAAGTTCAAATTGGTTCCCCCTCAACACGCATTTCATACTGTCAGCATTGATACTGTAGGTCCTCTCCCCCGCTCACACTCCAGATGCTGCTTTATCCTGATTGCTGTTGACCACTTCAGCAAGTGGGTAGAAGCTTGCCCTACTAAAGACATCACTGCTAAGACTACCGCTGCCTTCCTGCCGCAGGATGTTTTCTACCGCCATGGCTGTCCTCAAGTGCTGTTATCAGACAATGGGACCAACTTCAATGCCAAACTTTTAACCTTTGTTGTTGAAGCTCTAGGAACTCACCAGTTGTTCTATGCCCCCTATAATTCTTCCACTAATGGGGCAGTTGAGTGTGCCAACTTGACACTGGTTTCTATCATGAGGAAACTCACCTACTCTGACGCTGCCAATTGGGATCTATACTTACCTGCTGCCCTCTTTGCCTATTGTCTGAGCAGGCATTGGGTCACAGAGTACTCCCCCTTTGCCATGTTGTATGGGCGTGAAGCCACCATCCATCACTCTTGGGGGTTCCCCTGCTCTCCTCTGATAAGGCCAGGAACCCTGACGACCACATCAAAGACTTAGTCAACCGCATCATTGATATACAGGCTACTGCCTACTCTTCTGCCTATAAGACTAAGATGCTTGAGCTCTCTCCTGACAACGCTGGGCGCTCCCCCTTGCCTGAGTTTGCTGTTGGTGACCATGTCCTATATTATCAACACTGTGTGGGTGGGCGCGCACACAAACTAGACTCCCTATGGATTGGTCCTTTAGAGGTGACTTTCAAACAAGGGTCTGAGTACACTGTAAAGCTCCTCTCCAGTGGTCGCCCTTTTGCCCTTGTACATGCCAAGTTCCTCTGCAAGTATCACCCCCCAAAGGCCAATCTAGAGGGGGGTAATGTCGTGAATAACGTCATTCACCATGTTTTGATTTTGCCTTTGTTGGGCCATTTTGAGGACAAATCTCTCGCTTTTGCTTTTGACTCTAGAAATGAACTGGCTTCCACTTCAGGAAATATGATTGTCTGGTTTCCTGACTCTGCGCAACTCACTTGCCTCACTCATGCTTGTGGCAAGTGATCCTACTGTCCTGGTAGTGTTTTGTGGTATTCCTAACCACTATATATTCCATTTCATATTCACCAATAAAAATTAAGTTCTATTCACATTTTTGTCTTTTTGTCTTTGTGTCTTCTGTACTTCTGCGCTTTTCTCTAGCCACGCCTAGTAGAGATTATTCATCCAGGGCCGCAAGGTAAACACTATTGCCTTCCCTGTCATCTAACCAAGACTTAGTACAAATCCAATCTAAGGTTAGGATTCCCCGTTGTGTGTCTGTGCCGCGCCTCAGAACATGACAAGTATTTGTTGACTGCGGGAGGTACAGGCAACAGGTAGAATTTTGAAAGATAAGGTAGGATGGGGAATCTACCTGTGCTACTAATGCTGTAACTGTGCTGTTTTAGCAGAGTTACAAGGGGAAAATATTTAGAAACTAGATAACAATCTTTATTGGGAGATATGGATTATATAGCTATTGTGAATTTAGGATAACAGGAACATGATTGTGTTGATCACACAGTTGGATGGTGAAGGGGGTGGCTTGATCCTTGTAATGATTCAAGCACCAAAACAAGTCAACCACTGAGAGTGATCAGTTTTTATTCATTTTGTTGTATTTGGTAATTCAAGTTGTCCTCCTAACTTGGATGTGAGTGGATGGGTAATTGGATTGCAGGTCGCAAAACTGCTTACTCGGAACCTTGCTGGTGGGTCAAGCCTGCTGTTTTGACAGCCCTTGGAATAGTTTATTTTTCTTTATATTTGCATTCACTTACTTTACTGTAATTTTACCCTTGAGGTCTGATAAATCTTTGACTATCACATCATCAAGCTAATTAATATTATCTTCTTCTTCTTTTTGTAAATTGATTGGCTCAATTTCTTACTCTGGGGCTCCCATTTTCCCCAGGTGATATCATCACCTCAATTGATGCTGCTCTTTTTTTGCTTTCCAGAAAGCTTCCCAGTTGTCTGGGGTGTCCACATCAGGATCTGCTTGCTCAGGACCAGGGTAAAGTGCAACTGCTATGTCTCTCTCTCTTTCACTTTCTTTTTTCTCTCCCAGTATCTGCTTGATTCATCTCACCACTAGCTTCTGTTGTTTTTGGTTTGCCTGTTCACAATTCAAATTTTTGGCTTGCTCACTTTTTAAAATTGAATTTAAAAGCGGCGCTTGGTTGAAAGAGTTTCATCTGCTGCAACCCTAGTAGGGCTGCAGCAGATTAAAAACGGGATGATTACAGTATTTACTGTAATTGATGTATCTTACATGTCTTCTTTTTGGATTTTGGATTCCCTGTATGTCAGGCACCCACCTACTTGGAAGTAATTGTCATGAATGACATTTCAATACTTGTATTGAAAGCCCAAGAGTTGAACCCAAGACCTCTGAAGGCAGATCAGCCCCCCAGGACGGTCCAGGACCCGCCAATCTGTTAAGCCACAGACTTGAATTGTTAAGTTGTCCTGCGACCTGCCGGCCCAATACTGAGGATTCCCTGAAGAGTTGCCAGATTGCCGCCAAACCTGCGCCACTGAAGACCCATGCCAATAAACACCAGATGTTGCCAGTCCCCAGTCCAGAAAAAGTACTACAGTTGGCCAGCTCAGGTGACATGGTGAACAACAGCGGCAAAATAAAAGCACTGCCACTTTGGCTCACCAGAGCCAGCCCAGCCAGGACCCGCCAAACTGGTGCCACAGAGGGCCCAGACCTACGCAGAAGCCGTGGCTTGGACGAGACCCACCATTAGCCCTGCCAATAAGCGCCAACTGCTACTGGTCCCTAGTCCAGAAAGAGGAATGCAATTAGGCCGCTCAGGTGACTTGGTGAACCAGAGCAGCAAAATTAAGCATCTCTGTTCCCCAGAGTGTGCCCAACCAGGACCTGATGCCCTCCAGACCCCAAACCAGAATCCATGCCATACCAGTGAACTGCCCATGGACCTGAATCCTGCAAAAAAGCAAAGAAGCAAAATCACATGGTATAAAAAACTGGTAGTGTGGTGATGACCATATTGTTATTTTTGATAATAAAGTTTTATGAACCTTTGGTTCAAAAAAATCTTAACCTATCTAGTCTTAATGATATTTCATCTTAATTCCAGCCAAGTAGACAACCAGTCTGCTGTTCCCTCCAGAGACTAACCTGCCAAACCGCCCCAGGCATTATACCGTCCCCCAGGAGCCCCCTTTGGACCTATGCACTTTACTGAATAACTGCCCAACCCAGCCTACGCTGGGTTCAACCTGGAAAACATACTCCTTGCCAATCCTCTGGCAAGAACTAGAGAAATTGAGACAATAGGCCAAGAAGGAAAGTGGTACATTAGGCCGCCCAGATTGTTCAAAGACAAGTACAATTACCTACCTGCCTACCTTGTTCCCATGACTCTGCCCTTAACCCCAAGACTAGACTGCCCAGTGGAACCTACTGCCGCAGCCAAAACCACCTCTACCCAACTGTTTGGAGTACTCTATATCACTTTGACAGGTTTGGTGGATTCCATGGTCCCCAACTCCGGACCTTGGTCCTTGCTTGGGCGATCTGTATCTTACATTATCAAGTTAGCACCCATTCTATGGTGGGCCTTACCTTCCAGCTCAGCCACACCACACCCCAAGCCGCCCAATGCCTCTACCTATGACTGGCTTCCTGGCATTATGACAATCTTTTAAAAACACGGTAACCTGGGCCCCAAGATGTTGTTAATGCTTGGGGAAACTTGTATGCTTTTTTTGTGATAATCACTTATTACACCCATAAGGCAATTACCTCCCTGATACTCCCATGGATGAAGAACCAACCCACCAAAGAATTGAAAGACCCTGCACCTGGTGCAGAACCCCAGAACCCAGCCACATCACAAGTGCAAAATGATATAGTGAACCAGACCGCAACCAAGGTGGATATGCCCCAGATGGGCAAACCCACCTTAGAAGAAGCTTGACAATCCATGCCAGTCCTCTGCCTCAACTTTCAAACCAACGCCAGCGCCTACCCCAGTGACACTGAGAAAGTCTTGGGGGTAGCCGCCATGCTATCAGGGGATTCACTGAATTGGTTCAGGAAAGCCACCACCAAAGATGCTGAATTTTACCTTGACTATTCAAGATTTGAGGCCAAACTCATGAGCACTGGCAATGACCAAGACACCAGATACTATGTGCTGAACTCTCTGTTAGAGATCTGACAAGCAAGCCGCCCTATCCAAGCCTATATTGATGAGTTTCTTAAACTTAAGACGCGCACCCAACTTGAAGATGAACTATCTGCCATTATCTTCAGAAAAGGAGTTAATTCAGCCATGAAAGACCTGTTGAAGCACCACCCGCCTACATTGAGCCTGGAGGAACTAATTCCCCTATGCAAAGGCCTAATTCTAAACCAAGAGGGGCAGAACTTTTATCCTGCCTAAGCCAGCAGAGCCGTGACGCCCAACCAACCAGGAATGACCCCTGAAGAGTTACAACGCCACTACCAAGATGGGTGGTGTTTCTACTGCCATGAGGCTGTACATCTAACTAGAGCATGTCCTAAGAAGAATACACCTCCTGTAACCTTGGCAAAAATAAACACCTCTGTGCAATCTTACAAATTCATCCAAGTGACCATAGACCTTTTGGGAAACAAGCGCCAGATTGAAGCCTTTATTGACACAGGAGCTGATGAAAGCTTCATTGACGCCAGCCTGGCAAAGGAACTAGGATTAACGGCTTCAGAGCGCAGCCAGAAAGTAGTCATGGGAAACAGCTCTCTGGACACTGGCTATGAATGTGAAAAAGAACTACCCTTGAAAATTGGACAGAATGTGTACCCAACCCCCTTGATCCTCTTGCCAGGATTGCCACACCCCCTAGTATTGGGCGGCTCATGGTCTGACAGACATGGCCTGATCCCAAACTATTGTGAACAGGCGCCACCTTGGGATAACCAGAATATTGTGACACTGTTCTGTATAAGTCAGAGCAGAACTCCAACTAACAGACTATTAACCATAAAGATGGAATCCAGTGTTGGGACACTACCTACCCCCCTGCAGAAATGGGACCATGTGTTTAGTGAAGAAGGTGCCACAAAGCTACCCAGCCACTCAATATATGACCATTCTATAGACCTATTACCAGGCACCCAACCACACCACGGCCCCGTTTATAGTTGCAACCACCGTGAGCAAGTGGCCTTGAAAGCATACCTGGAGGATATGACAAAAAAGGGTTTATCTGAGTGTCAAAGGCCCCCTGATCATCACCCATGCTGTTCGTAGGGAAGAAGGATGGCAGAATGCAACCATGTGTAAACTACCAGAAACTGAACAACATTACGGTGAAGAACCGTTAACCCATCCCTAATGCTGATGACCTCTGTGATGTACTGACCAGAGCCCAGGTGTACTCAAAAATTGACCTTAGAGATGTGTTCAACCAAATCCAAATCAAAGAGGGCAATGAATACAAAACAGCGTTCAAGACCAGGTATGGACTCTACAAATACCTGGTGATGCCATTTGGACTATGCAACGCCCCCAGCACCTTCCAGCGCATGAAAACACAGTATTGGGTGAATACCTTGACCAGTTCTGTGTGGCCTACCTCAACAACATCCTCATCTACAGCAAGACCCACAAGGAACACCAGTGCCACCTAGACCTTATACTAGAAAAACTCTCCCAAGCAAACTTACATGCTAAGCTTAAGAAATGTGAATTCTTCCAGTCTGAAGTTGAGTTCCTGGGATACGTAGTGAAGACCGGCAGGTTTGTCATGGCACAGGACAAAGTAGAAGCAGTAATATCTTGGCCGGTGCCCAAATGCAGGAAAGATGTGAGAAGTTTTTTGGGCCTGGAAAATTATTGCAGGGATTTCATCCAAAATTTTCTCTGATTACCTTGCCCCTGACCCGCCTTTGCTCTGACAAGGTTCCCTTTGCTTGGACTGACAAGTGCACATCAGCATTTGAGACCCTAAAACGTGTGTTCACCTCTGCACCCGTCCTGGCCATGCCCAATCCATCCAAGCCATTTGTACTGGAAACCGACGTGTCCAACTTTGCGGTGGGCAGGGTCCTTCTTCAGGAAGGAGGGGATGGTATAATACATCCTGTAGCATATTACTCCAAGAAGATGCTGCCTGCTGAAGGAAACTACCCAATCTACAACAAGGAGATGTTTGCAATAATGAAGACCTTGAAACATTGGCGCTGGTACCTATTGTGATGGAAATAACTGGATAATATGATGCCGTTTCTAAATGATGGGGATTACCACCCAAATCCACATAGAATCGATGATTAACCACCAATGTGGCTTTAAATATATTTTTGTGAAATTTCCAATTGAAACTCCAGGATTAAGTAGAACAATCTATCCTAACCAGAGTAAACCAAGATAAATGACCTGGGAAAGCATCAATGCATCTTCAGTGTAGAATTCTGGGCATTGAGAAGTGACCCAATTTTTATCTTCAGGAATGGAGGGAGGAGCTACAAAATTGGCTGGCATAAAATTAACATTTTGCGGTGCCAACAACAAAGTTCCAGATGCTGGGCCCCATCTTCCTGAAATGATTCTGTTCAGAATCAGATTGTACGGGATATACCGCAACAACCTGAGCACAGGATGCATTTTAAAATTTAAAATTAGAACTTGGTATAATTGATTTTTATTGAGTAAATTTAGGAGGACTCAACTCTTAGAGTTGAAACAGGAAAAATTATTCAATATATATCAGAAAAATCAACTAAGCAATACCACCTGAGTCTTGATCTCCTATTTCTTTGGGTTCTTCAAGTAAGTATCTAGTCCAGGTTGCAAAGAACCCTTGCGTGACTAGTTTCTGACGGCCATACTGATTAATGAGCTTATATCGGGTGACCCTCATATTACGTCAATTTATCAACATCAGTTTGCAAGGGGGAGCTGGTTTCAGCTGACAGACTGGAGCAGCTGTGACCCATTTTCGATCAGCTGTTTGGTTTAAATCCGTTAACTTGGTCAATTTTGATACAGGTTTCCCGGCCTTCCGTGCCTTCTTACTTGGACGGACAATACCCGGCATTATGGAACTTACTGTGACACCTATATGGTGCCAAATTTTCAGTAAAGGTCCTAACCAATCACAAGAACTTGGTTTACTTCTTTAAACCCAGACAGCTAAACCAGAGGCAGGCCAGATGGGCCTTGGAACTGGCTGACTATACCTTGACCATCAACTACAAGCCTGGGAAGGTGAACGTGGTACCTGACGCCCTGAGTAGAAGAGCTAATCTGATCCCTTCCTCTACAGAAACCAAGGACCACAACACACATGTACTCCTTGACCCTGCCAGCCTAGGCATCCAACTGATCTACATGAAGACCATGGCCCGCAAACCTGACATAATTGAGGCACAGAAACAAGACAAATACTCAGCAGAACTTGTTGCTGACTTGACCTCAGACCCAGAGAGCCGCCACCACAAGAAAGGATTCTTGCTGAAAGGATCCACCCTGCTATTACATAACCAAATCTATGTACCAGAAGGTGAAACAAGGACCAAAGTACTCATTGACTATCATGACTAAGAGATGGCTGGGCACCCTGGCAGACTCAAGACACTCCAAGGAATCAAGAAGAATTACACTTGGCCCTGACTGGACAAAGATGTGGCCGCCTAGATCAAAGGCTGTGAGACATGTGGAAGAACCAAAACACGTAGATCCAAAACTGAAGGCCTGCTAAGATCACTAGACATACCAGCGGGGCCCTGGCAGTCCGTTTCAATGGATTATATTGTAGAACTGCCCCCCTCTAATTTGTTTAACGCCATCCTGGCCATGGTCAATAGGTTTACTAAGATGTCCTATTTTGTCCCTATCACCACCCACTGCACTGCTGCAGAGACAGCTAGACATTTCCACAACTGCATCCTAACTCAACACAGCACTCCAGCGGAAATCATCACTGATAGAGGACCACAATTCACCTCCAAATACTGGACTCAGGTGATGAAGGACTTGGGGGTAAAGCGCTGTGTATCAACCTCCTACCACCTGCAGATCAACAGCCAAGATAACTGGGCCAAGATGCTACCCATGGCACAGTATGCCTACAACATCAAAGACCACGCTTCCACAGGAATGTCCCCCTTCAAGGCCAATTATGGGTTTGACCCATCTTGGGATCCCAGTATTGGTAGTAAGGAAATAAACCCGTCAGGAAAAACCTGGATTGAACAGATACACAACACCCAACAAACCTGTCTTAAGAACCTGACCCGCGCTGTCCAGACTTATAAGGCTTTTGCTGACAAAAAGAGGAATCCTGGGAAACCGTTGAAGGTAGGGGATGAAGTCTATCTGGACTCTCAAAAAGTGCCTCTGACCGTTCCCTGTTGGAAGTTAACCCACAGAAGAAGTGGCCCCTAAAAGATCACCAAGCTAGTAGGTGAAGTAGCATTTGAACTAGAATTACCCCCCTTGTGGAAAATACATAACGTCTTCCACTGCGCGCTTCTATTCAAGAAAGAGGAAAACTTCCTCCCCCACCAGAAACTCAAGACTGACCCTCCTCCCATCCAAGTAGGACACTCTGAAGAATATGAGCTTGAATATGTTCATGGGGACTGTACCCAATATAAAACCCTCCAGTACTATGTCAAGTGGAAGGGATATTGTGGTGATCCACATGTGTGCTGTTTTGCAGGTGAGGGTTGATTTGGCTTCAAATAAAGACAATATACTGAAGAAGTGACAATAAGTGGTTAGCTGAGGACGCTGTGAGCTAGTAGGTAACATGGGGCTACTAGTGTGACAGAAATCACTGGATAATATGAAGCCGTTTCTAAATGATGGGGAATTACCACCCAAATCCACATAGAATTGATGATTAACCACCAACGCGGCTTTAGATATCTCTTTGTGAAATTTCCAATTGAAACTCCAGGATTAAGTAGAACAATCTATCCTAACCAGAGTAAACCAAGATAAATGACCTGGGAAAGCATCAATGCATCTTCAGCATAGAATTCTGGGCATTGAGAAGGGACACAATTTTCATCTTCAGGAATGGAGGGAGGAGCTACAAAATTGGCTGGCATGAAATTAACATTTTGCGGCGCTGCTGACAAAGTTCCAGATGCTGGGCCCCATCTTCCTGAAATGATTCTGTTCAGAATCAGATTGTACGAGATATACCACAACAACCTGAGCACAGGATGCATTTTAAAATTTAAAATTAGAGCTTGGGATAATTGATTTTTATTGAGTAAATTTAGGAGGACTCAACTCTTAGAGTTGAAACAGGGAAAATTATTCAATATATATCAGAAAAATCAACTAAGCAATACCACCTGAGTCTTGATCTCCTATTTCTTTGGGTTCTTCAAGTAAGTATCTAGTCCAGGTTGCAAAGAACCCTTGTGTGACCAGTTTCTGACAACCATGCCAATTAATGAGCTTATATTGGGTGACCCTCATATTATGTTGATTTATCAACGTCAGTTTACAAGAGGGAGCTGGTTTCATCTGGCATACTGGAGCAGCTGTGACCCATTTTCAATCAGCTGTTTGGTTTAAATCTGTTAACTTGGTCAATTTTGATACAGATTTTCCGGCCTTCCGTGCCTTCTTACTTGGACAGATAATACCTGGCATTATGGAACTTACCGTGACAACTAGGGATAGGTAAGTCTTTGCTGGTAGGTAACATAGAACTACCAGGGGTAAGTAGGATGGCCCTAGTAGGTAACAATGGACTACTAGGGGTAAGTAGGATGGCCCTAGTAGGTAACAAAGGACTACTAGGGGTAAGTAAGGCCTGTCTGGTAGAAGATTTGGATGCAGGAAAGCTGATGTGAGCACTAAGATGGACTTAGGGCTGGTCAGCTGAAGAACTAGGAGCTGTGATTGGAGAACTGGTTCAAGGACCAGAAGATGTGAGTGCAGGACCAGAAGATGACTTGGGAGGACTAGCCAGACTTGAAGCAGAGGCTGGATTTAGTGTCTTTTGAGAGGATAGTGGATATAAAAGAAGCAGTTAAAGAATAATTATATACTGCCTGATTATGATTAAAAAAGGATTGAAGATATTATAGTAAAAAAAGAGAAGGAAAAATAACATATAGTTTGTTGGAACCATATGTTATTTTAACAACAATAATTAAAGAGGAAATGAGCCAGAAAGAAGCTGGAAGAAGAACAGAGAAACTATAGGGACAAAAGAGAGAAATTTGCCGAGAGCGACTAGGAGAGGTGAAAGGGCAAGCGGCAAGCGGGTTTGAATTGCAAAACGTTGAGAAAAACATAGAGAAACACGGAGAAGTGTTGTAAAATTGAGGGGTTTGGATTTGCCTAAGTAAAACATATGTGGAAGCGCTCAAGATTTTCTGGGGAAACGTGACGGGAATCACGGCAAAACTGTTTGAAACGTGGAGCAGTTGTTTACCTGGAACAAGACAGCCTCAGGTTCAAACCAGGGTCACAAGTGAGTCATCCAGGGAAACATTTTCAGCGAAACTTTTGAATCAAGGTGTATGATTGGCTGCAAGCCAGAGTTTATTCAATCAGTGTTTTGAGGGCTTTAACTTAAGAGTTAGAGCCTAAAATGAGGAGCAGAAGCAGAAAATTCAGGGCTTTCATTGGATGAAGTAAGTTTAAAAGTTTAATATATTATAGGGAGAGAAAAACAGAATAGTTTAAGCTTCTGGAAACCAGAGTTCTAAGAGAGGTTTTTGGTCTGAAACAAGGAGCTATAAAAGGGGGAGCCATCTGAGACTCTTCAGGGACTGGATCAAGTGGATTACAAAGGCCACAAGGACTAAAGAAGGAGTAAAAGACCAAGACCAAGGTACATAAGCCCAGGATAAAGGAGCCAAAGCTGGAAAAGACCACAGGGGCCCAAGATAAAGGTGCAGGAGCCCAAGACCAAGTACAAGGAGTCCAAGAGATTGTTGGAGGACTCCAAGTATTGGCAAACCCATATTATTTCCCTTACCCAGGCAGTATATCAGAAGGTTTCTAAGGGGATCTTCCTTCTGACTGCAAATAAAGGCCTGTTACAAACCCTGCCCAAATTTCCATTGAATAGTATATAAACCCAATGAGTGAACTACCTCATATCTTCTACCCTAGTCCAGGGGAAGAGGATAACTACTGTCAAATTTGTAGGAGATTTGCCACTAGTAAGTCTTCTCAGGAGGAGTGGGAGAGATTGACAAGGCATCTAGAGATGACTGATAGAGGAAGAGAGTTCATAGGGAATGAATTTACCCGGTTATTACAAGAATGGTATTGGCCTCCTACAGGATTAGCCCCCTCTGAAGTGCAGGTGCATGGTGGGGATGCTCGCCTTGTGGTTGGAAAGGTGTTGGAAGAGTTTGCAGTCATACAGGCTAAGTACAAGCTTCTAATCAATCCTTCACCACTGTTGGAGAATGACAACTCCTCCAAGCCGGTCCCTGTCTACAACCCAGGACACACTTTGGGGACTGGCGGACAGGAACCCCACAGATATCCACCCAAGGAAAGCACCTGGGAACCTTTAAGCAACCTACCCAACGCCCAACTAGCAATCCAACAATACCTTGATAAGAAGGCCAGGAAGGAAGGGACCCCTGGGAAGGAAGTGGATGATGTCATGAATGACATTTCAATACTTGTATTGAAAACCCAAGAGTTGAACCCCAGACCTCTGAAGGCAGATCAGCCCCCCAGGACAGTCCAGGACCTGCCAATCTGTTAAGCCACAGACTTGAATTGTTAAGCTGTCCTGCAACCTACCGGCCCAATACTGAGGATTCCCTAAAGGGTTGCCAGATTGCCGCCAAACCGGCGCCAATGAAGACCCATGCCAATAAACACCAGCTGTTGCCAGTCCCCATTCCAGAAAAAGTACTGCAATTGGCCAGCTCAGGTGACATGGTGAACAACAGCGGCAAAATAAAGCACTGCCACTTTGGTTCACCAGAGCCAGCCCAGCCAGGACCTGCCAAACTGGTGCCACAGAGGGCCCAGACCTACGCAGAAGCCGTGGCTTGGACGAGACCCACCATTAGCCCTGCCAATAAGCGCCAACTGCTACTGGTCCCTAGTCCAGAAAGAGGAATGCAATTAGGCCGCTCAGGTGACTTGGTGAACCAGAGCAGCAAAATTAAGCATCTCTGTTCCCCAGAGTGTGCCCAACCAGGACCTGATGCCCTCCAGACCCCAAACCAGAATCCATGCCACACCAGTGAACCGCCCATGGACCTGAATCCTGCAAAAAGCAAAGAAGCAAAATCACATGGTATAAAAACACTGGCAGTGTGGTGATGACCATATTGTCATTTTTGATAATATAGTTTTATGAACCTTTGGTTCAAACAAATCTTAACCTATCTAGTCTTAGTGATCTTTCATCTTAATTCTGGCCAAGTAGACAACAAGTCTGCTGTCCCCTCCAGAGACTAACCTGCCAAACCGCCCCAGGCATTATACTGTCCCCCGGGAGCCCCCTTTGGACCTGTGCACTTTACTGAATACCCGCCCAACCCAGCCTACGCCGAGTTCAACCTGGAAAACATACTCCTTTCTGAACCTCTGGAAAGAACTAGAGAAACCGAGACAATAGGCCAAGAAGGAAAGTGGTACATTAGGCCGCCCAGATTGTTCAAAGACAAGTACAATTACCTACCTGCCTACCTTGTTCCCATGACTCCGCCCTTAACCCCAAGACCAGACCGCTCAATGGAACCTACCACCGCAGCCGAGACCACCTCTACCCAACTGTTTGGAGTACTCTATATCACTTTGACAGGTTTGGTGGATTCCATAGTCCCCAACTCTGGACCTTGGTCCTTGCTCGGGCAATCTGTATCTTACATTATCAAGTTAGCACCCATTCTATGGTGGGCCTTACCCGCCGGCTCAGCCACATCACACCCTGAGCCGCCCAAGGCCTCTACCTATGACTGGATTCCTGACAGTAATCTCCCAAGATGGTGAATGATTGCAGAGAGATTTAGACCAGTCACTAGAGATTCCACAGGAAGAGACACTATTCCTGTGAGAATTGGGGAGCAGGCTAAGAGGAAATAAAACCAAGCTCTCAACCACAACAAAATTTGCAGTTTCAGCAACAACCAAAAGGATGTTGCCAACAATTCCTGGGAGGCCAAAGGGGGGAAAGAAATCAACTGAACACTGAAAGCAACAGAAAAACCAAATGGCCAGATTAGACTAACAAATTTTGAACTTTATTAGAGTAGAGAATGATGAAGCAAGGTCTTTTACAACACTTGCATTCATTTAAGGGGGGAGGGAATTGAGGTGAGAGATCAAATGTCACCAAACTAATTGACCAATTATATGAGCTAATATGAGTGCATTTCTTGCGGCAGGAAAGTCTTGACAAATTTTGACTGGAGAGAATCAAAAAGGAAAACTGACTCAACTAAAAAATTGAGGAACCTGCTTTGGACGCAACTACCACTGCTCCCGGCTGCTCTTGCACATGATATTTAACCAGAGGTGTCTCTTGGGTGGGTTAGGCAGGGCATCTTTGGAATAATTCCACAAGTATTAATTTGAGGGCTTTTTTTGGGATTTTTCAGTAAACCTTCAGATAAATATTTAAACATAATTTGGTAGGAATTCCCAAGCATTCGACAGGAATTGAAGTAGAGGCCTAAGGAGGAGGTGTAAATTTACAATTCCGAGGTAAAATAGCTCTCTGGACAGGCGGTAGTGACCCAACAGTGGATTGAAGCAACCTAAGAAGAAGTACACTTCCAAATAGCTGAGGATGAAGGCAGAAGCCAGTGGACAAAGGACCTGGGGTTCAGCGGGCTTCTTAGGGGACTGATAACTCTGAGGTTCTTCCTTTTGGGGAGGACTGTGTGACAATGAGGTCGCAGGCATCAGACTCCTGGATTTCTTTGACACCAGGAGTTATCTAGGTAATGGGATTTGGGAAAGACACCAGAGTCAGCTCGTGTGCCCAGCAAAATGCTGGCCTTGACAGCCTGCAACAATATCATCCAGAAAAGCCATTTATACCCAAGAGACTCCAAAATGGAAGTCTTGGGTAACCTCATGGTTTGAATTAAAGGGTTTAAGTCAAACTAAAATAAACAATAATTCACTTGGGTGAATGAAGACTTAATTGATTGAACAAATAATAAAATATAACTTACCAGCTATATATAACATGGTAGGTATAAAATAGTTAGAGAATGAGTAAAGGATTTAAGGGGATTTGGAGAGTTACTGGAGATTGTGAAATACTGTAACTTAAAATATGGAGACTTGGTATTCTACCCCCTAATATATGCTTGAGCACATAATTATTCTAAGATACTCATACAAGAACCCACACAGAGCAGCAAAACCCTGGTGACATCTTCGCTATTCCCCACAGAAGCCAAGAAAAGGCGGACAGAAACCAGCAACAGAACCAGGAGCCAATCACAAAGCCAACGCAGACCTGGAGCCAAAGAGTTCATTTGTGTAGTCATCCTTGAATTTACTGCTTGACAGTTTGATTGTTTTAACCCCTGATTGGCTAGAATCAAATTCAGAAGATAATAATTGGCCACATACTAATTCATCTTTACATTCTTTTAGATGGCTATTGTCTGAGCATAAGGAAGACCCAGGTTTGAATCCCGTTGATGATGCTGATAGTTCAAATGAATAAACCAGGTCAAAAATATCAGGTAAAATAGAACATATACTACCTACTAACCCTTGAATATTAGGAGATACAGAAGACTCAATAGGGGGAACAAATTCCCCTTCACTAATTATAACTGAATTGCTGACAGGAATATAATGAAATGAATTCCTGACACTGTACCTAGGGGAATCCGAAATTTTAAAAAAAAGGTCAAAGACAGCTTTCTTTTTTCCAGACAAGCCAGATTCATATATTTTTTATTAAATCTTGTAATTTTAACTAAAAAGTCAAATTTGGTATATTATCTTTTTTAAAATTTTGAAAAAAGCATGATTTTATTTTTAAAAAAGAATCAAAAAATATCTGTCTGTGGATGTGTACTGAAACGATTCCAGAAAAATTGTACCCAAGGAAAATTTCCCAAATTGCTTCCAAATCTGAGACAAATGGCTGCTTTTTTATAAAGCAGCCCTCATTTCAGATCTGCCGCAGCCCTAAACCCTAGCCACTATGATTTAATTACAATTGAATCTGATCTAAATTTTATCATTCTATATTAATTTGGATTTTTTTATGGGGACTCTAGCTTAATTTAGATGGGTGTGTTGAGGCTTTAATTCGGCTTGGTCTTAATTTGCTTTCATATGATTGGTTTGTCTTAAATGTACTTGCAGCTAGGGTTGAGAACTCCTCTTTTCATCATGTCAAATATAAACACTAAACTAAAATTCTCCTTTTTGAATTGATGAGCTTAAAATTATGAAGCCCTATACCTGACAGCTAGATTACATCTGCACTTCACTCCAAACCAGGTATTTTGTTTTAGAGTTTATGTTAGAAAGAATTCGCAAGGGCTCAAAACCCCAGCTTCAGTATTAAATATCAAGTCATCTAGTCTTTATGTAAAAGTCAAGTGCTTAGGACAAGTTGAACTGATTCCAAAATGTTGATCAAAACTGAAGCAGGCGACGAAGTTAAACCAACAACTTTGGTACATGAAAATAATAGCGAAGCATCCGATGCGGAAACCATTGAAAACGATAAGTCAGTCCCAGAGACTGAACAGGACCCTTTAGAGGATTTCCCACTTTCTGAAACTGTAATTTCTAAACCTTGTTTAATTAGTGTTATATGTTTCACTTTTCCGAGCTTCAAATTATTCTCCTTTTTAAATATGATATTTATTTTCACTTGAAGTTTTTTTTCCATAGCCTTACTCCATCTACTCTAGGAAATTGAACTAGTCCATTGTCGAATAACTAGTCTTCCTAAGCTTAACCTTAATAGATTTCGACTTCTTAAGGTATTGAATATTCACATCATTTTTCGAAACAAACTCTAAATGTCATCAAAGGGCCTTTACCTTCGTCAAAATCTTATAACGAAAATTGAGGATATTGATGAATTAGTTGAACTTACAGAGTTAGACTTATATGATAATCGGATCTCTTTGATTGAAAATCTAGAGAAACTCATTAACCTGGAATCACTCGACCTATCCTATAATAAGATTAAGCAAATAGTTGGCGTAGAGCAATTAACTAAGCTTCGCCACATCTATTTTGTCAATAACAAAGTATCTGTTATTGAGAATCTATCCACTTTAACTGAACTGATCAACCTTGAACTTGGAGCCAATAGAATACGTCAGATTGAAAATTTGGATGCTCTAGTAAACCTTGAACAGCTTTGGCTCGGAAAAAACAAAATCACTAGCTTAGAGAATCTCTCATCTCTCAAAAAGCTTAAGATATTATCGATTCAATCAAATCGCATCACTTCGCTTTTGGGACTTGAGGGACTCACAGGCCTTGAAGAGCTCTACATCTCACACAACGGCATTTCTCAGATTGAAGGGCTTGAAAATTTGGTAAGGCTTGGTGCTCTCGCATCAGGAAATTGCTTCTGTAATTTGCTTCTGGGTTTAAAGGGCTCGCCGAATAATCTAAATTATAATAGACTTGATTTAATTATTGGTTTATAGAGTAAATTGCGGATTCTGGACATTGCAAACAACAAGATCTCTAAGCTGGAAAACATATCCCACCTCTTGGAACTGGAAGAACTCTGGGCTAACAATAATGACTTTAACTCTTTCCAAGACCTTGAAAGTCAATTTGCTCCTCTTGTTAAAGTTACAACTGTTTATCTTGAAGGTAACCCTTTGCAAACTTCCAATCCCACTGCATACCGTCGCAAAGTCAAAATGGCACTCCCCCCTTCGCTGATCCAGATTGATGCTACATTGTGCGCTCGATCCTGAACGTAAGCTATTAGAGTTCAGAAAGTATAAAGTTGCTATTTTGCTGATATAACCCTTTATATTACATCATCAATATTCTACCCGGGCTATTGCTAAGTTTTTTACTGGCTTCAGCATTGTGCTTCCTTTGTTATTTAAACTGCTTAATTAGATATACTTTAGCTTGACTTCTGCAGAAAGCTATTTGAGCCTAGTTGATAAGGATCTATCAATCTTAATTGTCTTCTATATTGGCGACTGCTTGCATAACTTCTACGCTAGCTTCCATATATATCTCTTGATCTTCTTTCTTTTTCGTAGCTGTACTGAATAAGCCGAGTTACAGAAGGCAAGAATAGGGTAGATAAATATTTATCAAGAAGAAAGTGGTTATATAGGTTGGGTTTTTAGTTTTCAAGGCTAAAGGTGTCTTAATAATAATAAAGTGCAGATTCTGTTCTTGAATTGAGTTTGCTCTTTACTAGTAAGTCACTTACTATATGGTGTTAGGTATGAGGCTCAGTTCAGGTGATACATTTGGCTTCTAGTCCAATGAGACTCCAGATGAGCAGAAAGGAATTTTTTAGATTGGAGCCTTCTCAGGGAATTAAAATTGCATTTTCAACAATGCCATATCAAACTGCTAGTAAAAAGCAGTTCAAAATAAGCTTTGTTATCATATAAAAACAGATCAAGTCTTTCCTAAAAAAAGCTTGGCCGAATAAATGCATCTTTTCATTCAGTGATTAGAGAGTTCAGCCTAGCTTATAGCTTTTAAAAGAAGCCTGCTTTCAAGCAAAGACATCTGAAAAACCTTTATTTATAAAGATATTAGAAAATCTATTGAGGCTTATTTAGTTGTTCCTGCAGTACTGGAAGTCAATATTATTCATTTTGGTCTTACTTGATTAGTGTAGTTTTCATCGGTTGAGATGAATAAACTAAAGTCAGTTTAGAGCAAACTTAGATTGTGACTGAAAAATCACAAATGATGCAGAGGGTTTATTAAATTGCAAAAATATATCCTCCCAGCTATCCTGCTTATTTGGCCAAACTAAACCTGGCATAACTATTGTTATCAGCAATTAACACGATACTAAAATCACATTCTAATATACTTATTTTCCTTTTCAATATTAAAACTTTAATATTTTTTAAAGAATAGTTCATACACGAGATCTCATGATCATCGAGGAGCAGTATCAAGGCCTGACGATAGCTAATAGCCAGGGGTGTGAATCTAAAAATAATTTAGTCTAACATCAATTATACTGCTGTACTTTTCAGAGCTGTTGAGATAGGCAAACAAAATCAGCTCAAAGCAAATGAAAGCCATTCATGGAAATAAATTAAACCTTGAGCACATGGTTTGACATATATCAATTCTGATATAATTGTTAATTAATGAGCCAAATAGAACACACAATGTGTGTATCAATTACACAATGCACTAGAGTCATGTATTAAGATCAGAATCTCACAATACAAGGAAATCAACTCATGCCTATCTAAATTCTTATTACTTTTACTATGTTTTGATCAGGGTGCACAGAAATTACACACTATAATTCAAACTCACACATGAAAATAAGCGGCAGTATTTAAGATTTTTATATATATTTGAAAATCAAGAAGAGAAAGAAATTCTATGCTCTCTTTATTTTTATTTTAAAAGAAAATAGGAAAAATTGTCTTAAAATCTTAATCATTACCTTTTTTGTGCTGTCAGAAATCCACAGACCAAGGTATTTTATCATCCACCAAGATGATACCTTAATTATTCTAACATCAGGAAATTACAAGAGGACCTGTTACTTTGGTATAACCTGTGGCCCAGAAGAATTTGTTGTAGTCATCAGAAATAAGAAGTCTGACAGGGTTTGTGGCCCAGAGGCAATGTGACATTCATCCTACTTCTGGATAAGGGTTCATAGTTGTAGCTCTATATTTCATCATATATCTTTATACTGTATGAAGCCAGTATAATAGTTTTCTATTCTGCTATAATTGAAATGATAGAAAAAGAGTAGGTGATTGGATATGCTCAATTTCATTGTAAAGTCTAAAAGGGAACCAAATAATAAACATTATCTTTATTCATATAGACTGATATTGAGGCTGATTTAGCAGCCCACATTATTTTTAAAGTTATCTGACAACGCTAAGATAGACTGAAATAGCATTTGGGAAACACAGCAGGGGGCTCAACCTTGGGTGGTTTTTTATAAGAAAGAACACTTAACAACTTTTATGACATCTGTGTTCTTCTTGACAGGCCCTACAGCTGAGTTTTAATCAAGCAGAATCAGTTGCTACCTTGGCCACTACCCAGGGCTAGTTAGCCAGCAGATGGCTACTAGTTGGAGGGGTGATTGTTTCACTTAATCAGAGATACTCTAATACAATAGACTCAGAAATATCTTATCTTAGAGTGGTTGGCCTGATGGCCCAATTCCTGGTGGACTCTCATAAGTATTATTCAGGTGATGGTCTATATAAAAGTTCACATGGCAGCCCTTTTTTATATTAAAATTAAATTTTAAAATAGTAACTATTATGAGATACATATGGGGGAGCCCTTTGACATGAATTAATTAATTGTGCAATATTTGAATGTTTCATTCATTAATTTGTAACAGGGCTTTTATTAATACCAGGATGTGATTTGATAATTGATTCATTGAACTTGCAGCCAAGTTGCCTGTTTTTTTATTGAAACCATTCTTAGGCTGCATATCTGTGCGCCTGTAATTATTGGTTGAATCTGTTAATTAGTCAATATTCCAAAACCTGACATGTGCTTTATGCTTATTTATAGCTTTTGTTTTCTATTTTTGAATTGAGCTTTGAGAGGATTCACTTGATTTTTTGCTTTTTAAATCTGGATTTTGCTTTTATCTATTTTAAGAATGCTTATGCGTCTTCTAACAGTTGTAATCATTCTCTTGTATATCACTATGCTCTTTTGCACAAAAGAC
>QTSX02007444.1:0-53172 GCA_014839935.2 Entomophthora muscae | reverse complement strand
TGAAATACAGAAAATCTCAAATTGTACATAAGAATCCACATTTCTGGATTCATGTATCCCACATTTGTTTGTTAGTTTGTTCTTGTTAGGGCGAATATCTGCTTATGATTTGAATTTCACAGAATTTATATAAACTTGTAAAAAAGCCAAAATTAATGGTTAATTTTATTGGGGTTGATGCTAATGGTCATCAGCTGAATGCCCACAAAAGTGATTCAAAATTTGGATCAAGGCTTTTGTTAGTTGAGTTATCTGCTCAAGAGATTTGAAATTTGCCAATTTATATAAACCAAAAAAAGCCAAATTAAATGGTTAATTTTATTAAATATTTTAATTATCACTCAGCTGAGTTGCCCACAAAAGTGATTCAAAATTTGGATCAAGGATTTGACAATCCCGCATTTTTACATTCAGGTTCTGAATTTACAGTAGATATATGAATAAAGCTTATTTATTAAGAAAAGAAATGAGAGAATTATATAGTCACTCATTCCATCTTCAGGATGAACAGAGGGCAACATGAACAGTCAAGTGAACATTCAGGAAAGGTTCTATTGATCCTAGTATATCATTTGAGGGATCTACAGAGATCAGGTGATACTGGATAAGTCTTATAATAAGGTCCAAATCCCTAGTTTCAGAGATATGAGCTCAACAAGGCAGGCACTGGTTTGGAGCTTGATAAGAGGAACAATGTATTTGTCGTAAATTGCGCCATGAATGCTATTTTGATATGGCCTTTGAATAATGATATGTGCAAAGATTTGTTGGTTTTGCTTTCAATTTTGGGAATTCCTCCCCTTCCGCCAATGGGTCTGGTTCAATATCCACCCATTCCGGAATATCATACCTGCCCTTGACTGATCCTGATATGACCTCATCCCAACCTGAACCCCTATGCCACTCTGTCTACCCAATAAGTGATCACTGAACCTTGTCTACTATCTAAGTAGAATCATTTCTCCTAATAAAGACAAGTTTCTCCACATTTGTGTTGGCTTTAATATTCTTCAAGCCTTTTCCTTTCCTTTTTGCCAAAAGGAATTCCTCATCTTGTATTCCAGGAAATTAAGGTACCTGCCCTTAATTCTGCCCTGAAGGCTAGCCCAAGGCTGGCTTGGAACCTCAAATCTTTGGTCATGAAGATTTCCTGCCGTGTCCAACTGGATGGTGTCCCCAGGAGCCCAACGTGGCAGTAGTGTTATCCAGGAATAGGATCACAAACACTGCTGTATCTCTGGAAGTGCTGAAGATTGGATCAAAGTTGAACCAGCCTTTCCAGGGTAGTTTTGCATGCAGAGTGTGATGGTGCAGTAAGATCAATAGGCTAAATATTGGCTGGGCCCAGTTGATAGCATCAATGATATTGCATATATGGATTGAATTGGCAAGAAGCATATCATAGTGAGATATCTTAATACCAAAATTCATGACAACTGCCATGACTTGTTCCAAGTCAGGGGTACCCAGAGGGTAGGCCACTAGGCAGGGATCATTTCCAAGGTTCAGTACAATAGGGACAATGGGTGGGTCTGCAATGCCTTCCTCAATAGGAGGACTGGTGATTTCGGGTGGTGTTGGCTCTTGTATGGGGGGAGGCAAAGGGCTTAAAAATGTAGTTGCAAAAGGGATAACCAAAGGGCTTACAGACCCGGTAGTGAGCACCATTTTTTTCATGTTCTGAGGCGCAGCGCAGACACAACGGGAAATCCTAACCTTAGGATTTGATTTGTACTAAGTCTTGGTTAGAACACAGGGAAGGTTATGTGATTACCTTGTGGCCCTGAATGTATGATCTCTGCTAGTTGTGGCTAGAGAGAGGCGCCAAAGTACGTAAAAACACAAAGATAAAATGTGAATAGAACTAATCTTTTATTGGTGAAAGTGAATTGAAATAAATACTGGGCAGCTTTACCACAAAACAGTACATGGACAGTAGGATCACTCGCCACCAGTATTAGTGGGGCGAGCGAGCTGCAGAGATTCAGGAAAACATACAGTTGTATTTGCCAGTTCGGTAACAGACTCATTTTGAGGGGCAAAGGCGAAAGCAAGAGATTTGTCCTCAAAATAACCCATTGAAGGCAAAATTGAAACAGTGTGAATAGCAGCATTCACGACATCACTGATTCAGATTTATTGTTTATTTATACTTAGAATATGCAATCTTGACTTTCATGAAAGTTAATTTCAATTTTATTTACTTAAAGTGTTTCAAATAGAGATTTAATTAAACATATGATAAGTAACCCCAGCCTAAAAATACAATAAAATATACTGAATTGATTTATTAAATTCGAATTTATATCTGTCCTAGGATGGGCAACTACCTAGTAGGACAATAATTGGTAGAACATCTTCTGCCCCTTAATTTTCAGTTGAGATGTATACACCCTAGGCTCTATCCTTTTTGCCATATCAAATATAGATACTAAGTAAAACCACTTTTTGATTTAATACCAGTTAATTATATAATGCCCCATGGCATTTTGTTGTAGTGAACAACAAGTATTGAATATTCAACCCAAATAGAAAAGGGGGAATATAAGGGCAAACCACAGTAGGAGACAGCAGCACCTGACTCTGCAGATCAGTTACAACAGGCACCAAAAAGTGTGGTGAAAGAGATATCTAGATGGTTTGTTGGGGGTTAAGGAAGTGAGAATATAGGTCAGTTACAAAATTTTGATTCGAGCTGACTGGCATGACTTCTGAATATTTGTAGCCAATTAGAACTCACCACAACAACTCGATAGCAGAATCATATGGCAAAGCTTGATTTCAAAATCAAGGTGCACTACTCAAACTTGAGTATTTTAAAAAGATAAAAAACACGATGGAGACAAAATTTGATTGACAACCAGCTTGACCTTGCATCAATACAAAGTGGGTACGCTGTCTTTTGAATTGTCCCTTTATAACAAAAAATATTGTTCCCCATTCTTAAACTTGCGAGGAATTGCTTAAAAAGCTTTAAATTTCCTAGCGTACCTTAAGGTTCATATCTATACTTGCTTCATTTCAATATGTTATGTGTTGAATCGAATATCCGTTTTTGCATAGCTATGCTTATATAAAAATCTAATTCACGGTGGCTCTAATTAAATATACTAATAAGCTTAATAGGATGGCATATCTGGGTGATTCTTTGACTCTGAATTATCAACTTATTGCTCAGATAATTGAAAAATGCAACTATTAGAAATGAACAATTTCTCGAGGATAGAGATCAGGTTTGTATTTTTAGGCTTCAACATTTCAAAATACTCAAAGTCGAACGTTTTAGTTCGATATCATAACAATATTGTTGTTTGACATCAGGTTTTTACTACAAACGCTTCGCTTCGCTGCTTTCTGCTGGGAAAATATTTCGTATTTGGTTTTTAATGTTTGTAGTTATTCTCACAGCAATGTTTCTTTCTTAAACTGTAAACCGGTTAAATCAATGTTCAATTCTTTTTAATAAAAGCCTCTTAGAATCCGAGAAACATGACTATCTATATTTTTGATGCCACTGATCCCATTCAGCTTGCCTTAAAATTGAATGAACTACTTTTTGATAGCATATTTTATGTTTGCTATGAAGATATAATGTATTCCAATGACTATTTAAACTGGGAAGCATTGGTTCAAAACAAGTCCAAGTTCATTATGTCTAAGGATAGCTTTGCCTCTGCTCTATACCGTGGCCTTTTAAAGGTCTCCAAGGTATACAATTGGGAATTCTTTAAAATAATCGATTAGCTTTCACTTCTGCTTGTAGAGAATATAGATGATTTCAGCGTGGTAGAGAAGGCTTTTATGGCACTTAAGCCAGCAGCTGAATGCTTACCTGATATTTTCGGTGTCAATTTGGATGCCTCTATCTGGGTATATTCTGAAGTTCGCCCTTCTTTCCATTACTACAGCTACTCTTATTATGGTGTTCTAAAGGCAGAACTCAAAGAGCTTTTGCCAGCCCACAAGTTCGAGACTGTGCTTCATATGTTAATGAGCTCCACCACCAGTTGGCCAGCCAGTAACACCTTGTATTCATTGAGCAAACTCAAAGAAGGAATTTTCCTGGATCGCTTTATCCTTGGAGAGACTAAATATTGTGAGCTTAATAGATCTGTGGATGCTCTGTCAGAAATGTTCAGGAATCATGGTACAATATCATATTTGCCTGATCTTGATTTGACTTTGTCACCAGTATCTTTGCTTTGGACTAATGTCCTTGAGTGTATTGACTTATCCTCCAATTCCAGCCACATTATTTTAGCTTTCTCCAAAGATAGAGCTCTATTTTTAGAGGAGGTTCTAAGTAGTCTTGCTAGTTTCATCCCAAGTGATATTATACAGATTTCAACCTATTCACAAGGTAGTTGGCAGCCATCAGGACATCATATCATGGTTTGTACCTTGGATGAGCTTGTCACCATTGATAGCACTGTATCCTCTGTACATGTTTTTGGAAGGTTTCCCTCCTTGGCATGTTATCTGCGTTTGAGATTGCAGCTTTGCCAGTCAAAATGCAAGGTTTTCATTCCTTTCTCCTCATGTGATCCTCTCCTCCCAGTGCTTCAAGACTTTACAAGACAAGAATCAGTTAATTGCCTAGCACTATACAATCAGCTTCTACCCACATCTCATCCCAGCGACCGCCGATTTGTTACTGATAGTGGGGCAACTTTGTCATACAGCTGTGCCAAAAAATTTCTTACAGATTACTCAAGCTACCATTTAAGCAGTGATAAAGCCAATCTCCACTTTGTCTACAAGTTAAAGCAGCATGACAATAGTTATATCTGTACACTGACTTTCCCCTCAAAGCTGAACCTTGATGGCCCTCCCCAACCTTCAAAAATGCTTGCTGAACAGGCTGCTGCATGGGAAGCTTGTATCAGTCTCTATAAAGCTGGTGTGCTAGACTCCCGCTTTCTCCCAATAGATCAACAAAAATGTACTCTAATTCCAATAAACTTGGAAGCTGCACAAATCAAATATTGCGTTTCCACCCTTTACACCAAAGATGCCGACTTTTGGAACACTTCTCCTGGGGCCAAAGATGTATACCTGACTTCTATCCAATTGAATAAGCCAGGGTACCATGCCTTTGCTATTGGAACAAACACTCCGCTACCCAAAGATCTCCTTCCTATCTCGCTCAGGTTTGGCAGCTCCTATATGGATGCTACATTCTGCCCCGATCTTCTTCGTGTATCTCTATCTAGAACTGAGCAATTAGCTTTAGCGGAATTCACAATATTTATGCTCTCCCTTGCTACAAAAACACGGCTGGATATGGATGCAATACCATATTTTTTTGTCCCACTTAACGGCACAGCTATAGACTGGTCCTGTATACATCAGGCTATTAATCAGACTCAGTCCCATTTAGTAACTTTCCAAGACCAGGAGATTGTGTTTGATGCCGACCTTCAGCTCTACTATAAAACCCAGGTAATCTTAATGAGCAGTTTTTTATTAAATCTGGATAGCTTAAAAGTCCTGCTGCATCGGTCAAAGTCAAAAAGCTGAATCTCCAGATGAGCTACATCAACACTTCCCACGATCTTTTCTCATCAACAGGCTTAGCCCAAGGGGTTGGCCAACCCTTTAAGTATACAGTCCTCTATATGACTGAAGCTGCCATAAAATCCGCCTGCCTATTCCCATCCATTCTGAAAACTTTAGAAAGAAACTTGCTTGCCCTTGAAGTTAGATCTTTGCTTGGGATCCACAAGCTCCAACCCACCCTTATAATGGAAGCTCTAACCCTCAAGTGTGCTCAGCTCCCAAAAAATCTGCATTGGCTTGAGTTTCTGGGGGATTCCTTCTTAAATATGATGGTTTCTTTTGTTGCTATCCTAAACAATGAAAACACAGTGACAAGAAACTTCCACTTGTCCAATCAATGCCTCTATGATCTGGCACGCTCTTTAGGTATTGACCTGAGGCTTGATGGTATATCTTTGACCAATGGCTGGCGTCCCCCAACTTATCCGCAGAAGCCCCAGTTTAAATGCACTTCCAAAAATGTGGCAGATGTGATGGAAGCTCTCCTTGGAGCAGCTCTCTTATCAGGAGGTGAGTCTACAGGAACCCAGTGTCTTATGTCCTTTGGTCTTTGGCCTAAAAGGGTTGACTCCTGGCCTATTTTGCTAGCTCAGCTCAAGAAATATCCAATAGTTGCCTTACCTGAAAAGCGTCAGAAGGCTGACTTGCAATCCATTGAAAAATTGATTGGATATGCCTTTGTTGATAAGGTAGCAGCCCTCCACATGATTTTGAATAGCAGCTCAACTGCAGTCTGCCCTCAACTTGGAAAGCTACTCTTTCGATATGCAGGCACCCACTATCTACAAACAAGGTTTCCAGCTCTGCCAACAGTTAATATCTCTACAATACTCACAAGGATTTCAAAACTCCAGCCCAGCTCTAACCTTCCCCAAATTGACCATATCAAGCACTCTATTGAGCATGCCTTAAAGGTAACCAAGGGCCAGCTCAAGTTTGGCTCCATATTGTCAGTAATTTTGAGAGTGGTGTTCATCGACTCTGGCCTTAGCTTTTTATGCCTGCACCAGGTGTTCTCCTCACTTTACTCCACCACTCTCAACGAGATGCTGTCAAAAGATGGATATATGATCACTCATGTAGGGCCAGCCTCCAAAGGTTTGTTTTAGGCTCTTGCTATAGACGATGTGATCTTTCTTTCCCAGCCTGACGCATGTTTTGCCTTGCCTTCACCTCTTTAAACTATAGACTAAAATACTTTCTTGTCCCCCCTCAAGCCCTAGGGGCCCATCTTTTTAATATCTTAAACCCGACTGCCAACTTTTTGACCTAGTGCATGAATGCCTTTTCTCTTCAACGAATTCCAATGGAACTTGAGGTTGCCAATAAGCTAACTTTAGGCTGCTCATAAGTTTACACAGTACTAGAAGTAGGTATCTTCTTGTTTCTAAATCTTATATCTGATAAGTTTTAAGAGGTAGCTCAAGGTCGAAAATGATATGTAACGCCATCAAATTATGCATACTGTTTTGATAGATGCTGAGGGGTTTCATGAGAAATTTGGTTATCCAGCAAACCTATCTTTAAATGAAAGGTTTGACTTAGCTTGAGTGCCAGCGAAACGAGTTCAGTATCGGGCCTTCAGACAAGATGCTACAATCAAAAAACGATACTTGCACCTTTTTTTATTCACAACTCTATCAGTTTACCCTAAAAATTTTCCTTTTGGATTGTGTTTATGTGGGTTATTATTTAGCAGCGCTTAAATGTTTTAGACTCCCTATGAGCTGTTTTAGCTGAAAATGGTTCCAAACAGCAAACTACACGTTAAAGTATAACTATACAGTGGGGTTCAAAACCATGGCGCCAAGCAGAAACAATTCAGGTTTAAACGAAATGGACCCAGGTTTAAGCAAACCCCAAGTGGGCAAGATTCATAAATCAAAAAATAAATATTTCCTGTGAATTGACAGAAAAAAAACAGTAAGCAAAATATTGCTATCACAAAATACAATATTTTATCAAAAATCAAATGATGTAGTTAAAACTACAAACGAAATGAACTGGCAGCAAGGGAGATGGATGGATGCAGCGCCAGAATATACTATAAAGCTATCAGGATTCAGATGAGGCACCAGCAGAAGGGTTAAAATGAAACAAAAATAGAGCAACCCAGAAGCAAGATTTCACAAACTCAAAACAAAGCAAAGTCACACAAGAGGTACAACCACCATCCCAAAAACACCATTTCAAAAAACGCCATCTCAAAATATGTCCACCCAATTTTTTGCTATCTCAGTTTTATAGCAAAAACACCATTTCAACTTACGGCATCGCAACCATGAAAATTGGTGGTAAGTTTTTAGTTTTTTCAAACTCCAAGAAAACCAAAAAATCCCAAAAATAAAATCTAAAAAGCATCTCTAGGCTTAAAAGGCTCCAGGATTTCATTCCTGCAACAAAAAGGGGTCAATTAGCAGCAACAAGCCTGCACAAAGCCCAAAAGTCAAAATACACCCAAAAACAACCATTTTAATCCATTGTAACTATGATCCATCCCTTAAAATAAGCATACAACTGTACCAAATACTAAATAAAAGTCAAAGAATGATAGAGTTAAAGGAAATAGGAGAGAAAATAAAGGAGTGTTTATTGCAAATAGGCTCAAACATTGGTTGTAAGAGCAACAGAATGGCCTGAAGATGCTCAAGCTTTCTATCCTTAGGATAGAATGCAAGAACCACCTTGCTGATCTCTGTGTACTTCTTTGCTGCTTTGGTCTTCTTGGGGGTGCCCTTGGTCTTCATGCCAGTCTTGAAGAGGCGGGCAGAGATGGCTTGTTGGGTCTTGAGATGCACCATGATTTTGTTGAATTTGGGCTTCATACTCCAGGCTCTTGTGGCAAACTGGCTATGTCACCCTTCAAGGGAAGAGGTGGTCTTGATCAAACCATCTTTGACCTGCTTGAAGCAGTTCAAAGTGATTGAGTCCCTGCCTTTTCTGATGTGGCAGCTCCTTAGAAGATGTCAATCCAATGAGTTTCAAAATACTCAATGAGAGGAGCAAAGGCTGCCTGGTTGGCAAGCATATAGAGATGGCGGAGGAGGGTGTTGTAGAAAGCATTGGTCTCCTCCTTTTGCACATGGGCAAGGGCAGCAAAGCAATTGAAGATGTCCTTGGCTTCTTTGGTGCCTTCAGAGTTGACCAGCTCATGGAGGTCAGAGCACTTTTGGAGGCAGCGGCAGAGTGCCTGCTGGAAGTGGAAGTAGCATCCCTGAGGGGAGCTCTTGAAGACTCTAATAAAAGCATTGGCCTGAGCCTGCTCAAAATTCACTACCAGATATTCATGGTAGGAAAGGCTTTCTGGCTGCTTTTTGGGGGGTGGGGACATCTTCTGCTTGGGATAGGGTCTTCTTCTTGCGCCCTCTGGACTCCTTGGGCTCCTCTTTAATGGTGTGAAGGATCTCATCCAACTTGGCCTTCAAAATTGAAAGGGCACGTACATAAGTTTCCTGCTTCTTATGTTGAAGCAAAAAAAGACCAGGGGAAGAGCTATATTTCCCACCTTCCTGTGAATGTTCAAAAGCTGGCTAAACAGCTTTGGGCAGGTGGAGAAAGTGCCATCTGCAAGCCAAGTCTTGCATTGTAAGAGGTTGCACAGATCCTGGATTGTAGCAAAGCAGATAATACGCTCATTTGCATTTGGCTGTCATCATGAAGGAGGAATCTCTCTTCATGGCAGGATAGCTTCTGCTCTTCAGTTAAGAATAACTGGTTGATGGAGGTTGCACCGACACTTCAGTGCTAAGAGCATACCTCTGATCAGTGAGGTATCTCTGCTATTTGGAGGCGTCACCAACAGATGCAAGTTGGGAGTCATTCAAATTAAGGAGGGCATCATTGACAACCTCAGTGAGTGGTTTATCTCTGGTGGTTGGGATGACCTGGCAAAGAAACCACTGGATCAGTTGATAGAGGGGGTCAAAAGGCTTGGTGCAGCTGTGGCCTACAGTTAACACCTTGAATATTGTAAACCCATAAGTGGTGAGCCTTGCTGGGCACCCAAGGTTATCACATTTGAAGTGATTTTGACAGATTAGTTTCTTCTCATCATTACAGCTGAAGCTGTATCCCTTGTATGCAAAGTCAGCACCCCTTTTTTGATCATTATAAGGTAGCTAGCAGGGTACGTTGAGGGCACAGCAAAGGCATCATTTTTATTACAGATATTATGGACAGTATTTACATCCCAGAGCTCAATTTGATCATCCACAGGAGCATCAGGCTCCTGCTCCTCTTCCTCTTCAGGCTCTGAGGTGGGATCAGAGCGGAAGTTAAAGGTGAATAACTTTTCCTGGGGATCTGAAGGGGAGTACACAAATGGAGTGTGAGGAGGGGTGAGGCTGGTTTCCTCAGGCTCTGGGGATGAGATGGGGGTCTTGGGGGGAGCTTTAGCTTTAGAAGGCTGCTATTTGGGAGTAGTTTTGGTATTTTTGGCCTTGGGAAGAGTGGTCTTGGACTTGGAAGCCTTGGACGCAGCTTTGGTGGTTGACTTGGGAGGCATCTAAAAGTGAATTAGTATCAAAATATAGGAAATCTGGGATCAATTTTTAAAGAGGAAAATGAGAATGTTCTGAATAAAAAAGAAGTAATATTTTTATATAGAATTGTAGAAAAAGTTTAAAAATATATACTATAAAAAATTCAATGCTTTTTGTCTTGTTAAAATAATTTTTATTAGTAATGCAAGTAGGTAAAACTATGAGTTTTGACTAAAAACTTGCAGTCAAAATGTCATTTTTGAAGTGATGTAATTGAAGTGCTGTAGCTCAAAAACATAGTGTTTTTGACCATTTTTATATTAAATTAACAAATTTACAGTGGAGCTGCCTCAATCAGGCCAAAGAGTAAAGCCTGAATATTTAAAAAGTAACTTATAAAACTGGAGTTGAAAAGTACCCAGTTGTTTAGAGAAGGCCAAAAAATAAATATTTGCAAAGTTTCAGTGAATTCCTTAAATTTTTTACTTGAGTGGTTTTAACATAAAATAATAATTTTTAAAGGTGGAAAGCAAGAATTTCAATAGGGGAATCAATATAGCATAGAGTGGTGTCATATGTGACTTCCCCTTATTTTACCCTATTCATTGTGCTCATCAAATCAATTGGGTGATATGAAACCCAGTGGAATTCAAAGTGATGTAAATCAAAAGAGAGTAACCATCACCTTTCATATTAAAATCACTAATAAAATATTTTATTAAGGAAACTCCTATCAATGTATCCATGTATAGATAAGCTATAAAGTACATATTGCAAAAATGGGTTTCTTAACCCAGCAATGACAATCACTAGAAGGACTATCATGGTGGCATTATTTTAGGGTGCATTTATTATAAGTTTCTTGGATTAATACTATAGGAACATGTTCTGGTTGTATACAACAGGCTTTGATTTAGTTCAGGAATAGGCTTATTTTAGTTAAAGATAAATAGCGTAAATTGAGATGATGTAAAATTGAGATGGCGTAAACACACCCTACACTAAGTGATTTCATATGCAAATAAATTTAGCAAAATAAGATTTTGTCAGGATACCAGGAGTACTGCAATGCTTCTGCAGGTGAGTCAGGAGTTGATGCGGGTACTGGCATGGCCCACTAGATGACGTGCCTAACTTTACCAGATAGGAAAGAGCCTTCCCAGCCACAGCCCAGGGCCCAGCCGCTGGCAAGGCATAATCAATCAATCCTGTGAGCGCCAGGTATAGCACTTCCAGGAATTGACAACTATGGCCAGCAACATCAGAAGTGGGTGGGGTCAAGATGGTTGGTTTGGGAGTACAGTGTGGTTTTATTGGGATCAAGTAGGCAGAAGGATTGCTGTATTTCCTGTTTGTTGCAGATCCTGAATAGATTAGACAAAAGAACGTCCACTTGGGGATTAAGCAATGAAACAATTGTGGAATTTCCCTATTGCAACATGGGTTTACACCATTTAAATATGTTTAAAACGCCTTAAAAACGGGTATTTAAAGCATATTTTCATTACACATCAAGTACAGGCTTTACTTCCAAAGTCAATAATCAAATGTTGCAATAAGCGCCACATGCCTCCATTAGGCAAGGCACATGAAACCAGTTGTTTTCTTATGCAGCTCTTTCTGATGTGTGTTTCCCCTCTCCTCCTTTTGGCAAGTCCTTTTGTCAGTGCCTCCCTTCCTCTGGTAGCAATTCCACCGCTCCATGCTATATTAATACACCACTATCAAATAAAATACCATTTTTGTCTTTATATCTTTTATTCTTCTGTCTGCACTAAGACTGTCACTATACCAGCCAAAGGTATAGTACTAAGAGTGATGATTACTGACTAGCCTTTTGTAGAATTAAGCAATCATTGTCACGTTTTACAACATTGGCGCTCATGTCTTACAATACCAACAGCCCCCAACCCTGCAGTTCTTTCAATGAAGAGGGAGGAAAGCCCTTGGCTGAGTCTTCAGCCACTGCTTCCCCCTATCACCAGGCACCGGCCTTCACTGCTGCTAATGCCCATGCTGGGGAAAGAGAAGGCGCTTCCTATGGCCTGCCTACCCTTAGTCACTTCATTCCTGGACATCAACACCCACAAGCCATGTTATTTGGTCAACCACTGCTTTTACAAGCACCTGCTCTCTTGGAAATGGATGGTAATTCTTCCCTCTCCAAGGACACCATTTGTAGTATCATCCATGCCATGGACTCTAGTGCTGCTGGCAATGGTTCTTGCTTTGAGAACCTTGCTATTCAGCAACCTTCTGCTGAAAACTCCTCAGTTTGCTTCCAGAATCTCTCTCACATCAACCCTGACCAACTCTGCCAAGATCTCTGTACTATCAAGCACATCAAGGACTACTTGAAAAGTTTTACCCACCTTAATGTGTGTCATAACCAAATGCATTTGGGTTGCAACCAAACCCCGGTACAAAACCAGGGGATACTGGTGTCTAACCAGCAAATGTTTCTCCAGGTCCTCTACTCTGAGTTGGACAACACCTTTACCACTGCTAATCAGTACCTTGCTGAAGTTACCAATGCCCAAAATAACCTGTTTCACTGTGTAGACGCCATAGAGAGAGAAATAGCCAAGCTGGTTCCAGTGCATGTGGTCCAGACCTTCACTCATCAGGGTGTAGATGTCAATTGGACTAGTGTATGACAAACCATGTGCTTGAGACTGATCCAATGGTTCAAAGCCTGGTTCATGAGGTGGAAGTCATGGGCTGTTGCCTTGCCACCATCCCCTCATTCAACCCCCCACCTACTTCTATGGACAACTTCCCTTCCAACCACCTTCTTGGTTGTGACGTCTTTGAGCTCTTTGATCACTATAAGAAGATTCAAGCAGAACTGGTTCAGCAAAGCACAAACCTTGCCTTTCTGTTTGATGGTTACCACATTGTGTTGGAACTTCAGGATTGCCTCAAACTTCAACAACCCCATGATAGAGCCAATGCTCTAATCCAAGCCAGGAAGGACAAGAAGGTGATAGCCTTACTCCAAGCTGAGTGTGACACTCAGGAGAAGCACATTACCTCCCTGGAAGACGAGTTGGATATCACCTGCCAAGAGAATAAGGTTTATCAAGATGAGCTGGATGAGCAACAACTTCTCTTGAATGCCTTCCAGAGCCAATTGAATAGAATAAATAACAATATAATGGCCATCAACTTGCAGTCTATGAACCTCAATGCCAGGAGTAATCATAGTCCTAGAAGATTCTCAAGCCCTGAACTTTACCACAGCTACAAAAGTGACAATGGTCACACTTGGTTGGCGCCCAACACTGTACATTTATTAGATCCCATGTGTTGTATGTCTGGACTTTTGAGTATAGCTAGCTAGAATTAGCCCTGGTAATTGTTCAATTACCATACCTGAATACAGGGTAGTAAAACCAAAGTGGAGTGGACAATATGCGGGGACAAAAACTTAACTTTATTTCATATAAAAACCAAGTATATATAGAGGGGTGGGAAATTTGTAGAGGGGAAATTGGTGGGATGAAAGGCCGTGGAAATAGGCCAGGTTTGGAATCAATACCAATATAAAAATATTAATATCAATAAAGCTATTGATTTTGCACCCAGAAGAAGGGATTGATTGGGCAATTGGATTATTGACGTCACATCCATTCAGGTTTCTGGACTCAAGCGCCAAGTATGAGCTTTGGTTCTGGAACTGAAGGCCTTGTTTTTTGCCCCTTTGTGTAACCTTCAAATTGCCAAATTACTGAGAGGATTTGAGTGGAATCCAGAATGCTCTGGTATCTGCTAGTTCTCAATTGATTGGTTGAGTGATTGCCTATGTGTAATTTTGATCTGGATTTGACTTCAAATTTAATGTCCATCAAATCCATTCCATTTTAGCACATTGCAACACTGTGCTGAAATCCAAAGATGACGTCTTGGCCACTCCTAAAGCTTCTGCAGCTCCCAATACAGGTAGGTTGAGTGTGAAGCAAAACAAGAGGAAAATTGCTGATGTGGCTCTGAGGCTAGGTTTTCTGCCTCCACCTTCAGCTGTTCCCGCCTCATCTGCTCTCCAGTGAAAGTCCTGCCTGCCCCTGTGCAGCATGGCTCCAAAAACTTCAAACTGGTCAACTTATCCAAGTTTGATTTTAAGAGCAATGCTGCCATGTTTCTACGTCTCTTTCAGAACTCAATGTATGGTGCCAACAACGCCATGAAGACTCCATCATCATTGATTTCCTGGATGCCAATAATCAAAACATTATCTTGCTGTGTCTGCCTGAGAATGGCTGGACCTTTGCCAATGTCTCCAGAGCCCTTACAGAAGAATTTGGTAGTCAGGGAGCTCTCCTAGGATGGAAGATGGACTTTGCATATACTAAAGTCAAGGTGGGAGAAACCTTGGAGAATTTCACTTCCAGATTCCACTTGGAAGCACAGACCCTCTCCTCCATGAGCACTGTACAATTTATTGATGTTCAGTCTGTCCTCCTGAATGCTGTGAGGATTAATTGGGAGCTATCTCTGGCCCTCAAGTTGGGCATCTACAATGCTCACACAGTACCAGGCCTGATTTGCCTATTTTGCAAATATAAGGAGGAGTTTGATGTTACCCTCCCTGAGAGCTGCCCCTGCCAGCAAGCTGAGTACAGGCCCAGCGTGGCTATAGAGATGCCCAAGTCTTCCAATAAGGTTGGGGCTGCCCCAATCAACCCCTCTCCCCGTAATTGCTTCAAATGTGGTATGGCTTACAACTTCTTGTGGGAAGGCAAGAACTCTTGTCAGAAGGTCCACCACATTGGCATGAAAGATGCTGAAGAAGATACATCATTGAGATGGATTCTGAGGAGTCCTAGGAGGAAGAGGCAAAAAAACTGCTAAGCAGCCAGGATAAGGAGAACTCCTTGGCTTCTTTTGGGTTTCCCCAAAATCCTCTCCCCCATCCCCCTCCCGCCCAATAGACCCATCCCAGACCCTGAAATCTGCATTGCTCTCACACCAGGGCCCACCAATAATCCCCCTTGGGAGACACCCTCTCCCAACCAGAGCTAGAAGGCCCTGACAGTGGGCAAGTGCAGGAGGACCTCCTTCATTGGGTGCTCACTGTCAATACCTGGGCCTGCTGTATGACTCTTTATCCCAAAGTGATGTTACATCACATTTCTTGCCATACTGTGCCCTTGTCTTATACCAAGCAACTAGCACAGTCTGGGGTCAAAGTCTTGCATGAGGATAATACCACCAAATGTTTGACTAAATTGCTGTGCACCATGAACGTCTATGCCCCTCTAGAATCACTTCAGGAGGCCAGCCCAGCTGTAGGAGCTGTCAATGCTAGCTTCTTAGAAAAATTCAAAGGGCTCAGTGTACATCAAGTTTCTAAGATTTTGAAAACCAGGAAGGACCGCCAGGGCTGTACCCATTTCAACTTGGTGGTGAAAAAACTCATGTACAAGCCATCCTTGACTCTGGGGCCCCTGACAATATCATCTACTCTTAGCTTGTCAAAAAGCTAAAGTTAGCCCCTGAATTGGCCTACCATAAATAATTTGGCACAGCTGGGCCACAGACTACTAGAGCCAAGAGGGCATACTCTTCCCTCCACTTTGGCAAGCTGATGATAACTGCCCCATCCATTGTCTTTGAGAATAATAGCTACAGCATCCTGATAGGAACTAGATTTATGGTCCAATACAGCACTGTTATTAATCATGGAGACCGTACATTTGGGATCTTGGGTCACTCTATCACCATGTTCTACCACAGACCCTGTCCTTCTGAATTGCTACTACACCACCTGCACTACATTAACTTAGAGTACGCTGACAGAGAGATGCCTGTAGCTTAAACCCTGTGGAGTAAGAAGGCTAAGGTACTACATATTCTGGTTGGGGAAGCCAAAGAGATTCCAGTCTACAGCTCCTTTAATGTGACTATACCACCTGGTTCTCAGATGATTCATAATACAGGACTCTTTTTGGCTCTACCAGCCGGCACTCATGGAGAAATCTTTGGCATACCTAATGCCTCCAGACTAGAACCATGGGTTGCACCTGGCATCCTAATGCCAAGCAAGAAGGAAGTGCTCATACTATTGGCCAACATGAGTTGACAAGCAATGGCTGTCTCTAAACATCAGCTTCTGGCTTACATACAGCTAGAAGAGCATGGCAACTTGAAGGAGACTGCCTCCTTTGCAGACTTCTCTGAGTTGGGTCTACCCTGAAAACAGCCACTAGTGCTATCAGTCATAAGTTGCAAATCTCTATCTGGTCTCTCTGAAGAGAAAAAGGACCAAGACATGGATCACTTTGCTCAGTATAAGGATGTGTTTGCCAAGGATGATTATAATCTGGGAAAGGCTGTAGATGCTGCCCATCATATTGAACCCCAAGGCATTCCACCCATCTGCACCAGGCCTATACAACATAGCTAAGCCAATCATGCCGTAGCCAACAAAGAGCTTCAGAAACTATTGGGGTCTGGATTACTGGTCCCCAGTAGAGGTTCTTGGGCCTCCCCTCTCCTGATTGTCAAAAAGAAGGATGGCAGCAACTGTGTGGTGATTGACCACTGCCGCCTAAAAACTGTTATTAAGAAGGATTCCTATCCCCTTCCTTGTATTGAAAATACCTTGGACCAACTGGGTAGCACCAAGTTCTTCAGTGCCATGGACCTTATAAGTAGGTGCTGGCAGATTGATCTACCCCCTGCTGATCAAGAGAAATGTGCAATCATCACTGACCAAGGGCTATTCCAACTCACAAGGATGCCCCAAGGTCTGTCCAATGCCCCGGCTACCTTCCAACATGCTATGAATGTGGTGATGGGTGACCTCAAACTCACCAGTATTCTGTTCTATCTAGATGACACTAATGTGTTCTCCCAAACCTTTAATGATCACTTGCACACTTGCAGGAAGTCTTCTAGAGGTTACTTGCAGCTAATCTTAAGCTCAAGCTATGCAAATGCAACTTTTTCAAGAAACATTTGGGGCTCTTGGGGCTCATTATTAGTCAGGATGGACTCCAGACTGTAACACTAAAGGTGGAAGTCATTGAGAAGATGCATAGCCTAGTCAATAACCAGGATGGGCAGGTCTTCTTAGGAATAATTGGGTGTTATTATTGATCCATCCCTAATTTTGCCTCCCTGGGCAACCCCCTCTTTCAGCTTCTCCGTGCTGATAAGGAATTCTTCTGGAGCCCTGTGCCAATCTGCATTCAAGGCTCTCAAGGGAACTCTTACTGCCGCCAATGTACTAGCTTACACTGACTTTTCCAAGCCATTTGTGGTTCATACAGATGCTAACCTGACTGCAATTGGGGGTGTCCTCTCCCAACTGGACTCTTAAGGACTCAAACATCCTGTAGGATACTGCTCTTTCATGCTCAATGTTAACAAGACAAAGTATACTGTCACCAAACTCAAGTGCCTGTCTGTAATAAACTCCTACCAACAGTTCAGAGTGTATCTCCATGGGGTACACTACACAGTTGTAATAGATCATGCCTCCTTGCAATGGCTGAAGACCTTTAAGGACCCTGAAGGGTGTCTGATGTGTTGGGATATTAAAATCCAGGCCTACAACTATGAGATTATTAATAGAGCTGGAGTAGCCCACCAGCACGCTGACTGTCTCTCCCTTCTTTTTTAATGTTGCCTTAGTATCTCCCATGGCTGACATTCTCTATGAAAAGCTTATGGAGGATCCTTCTTTGTGGGAGAGGAGCCAATAGAGATACAGAGGGCTCTCAAGAAGCTAGCTGTTGACACCAAAGTCTCCAAGGGATAGCTCTTAAAGCTTTGCGGGGACTCCTGGCTTCTGTATATACATCTATCTCTGCTCATGGACTCAGTGGTAGCTGAAAACAAGACTACTGGTCACAGTGGTATACAGAAGACGTTAGCCCTGCTACATCAGCACTGCTTCTGGGAAGGAATGCACATGGATGTAGTAGAAAGGCTATCCACTTGTCATGACTGCAACATCAAGAAACCTAAGGTTGCCAAGTTCTAATACAGACTTGTACACCCTGATTTTTCCTTTCACACAGTAGCCATTGATGTGGTGGGGCCCTTGCCAGTTAACAACAGTTTCAACAATTTCATCATTATGGCTGTTGATCATATGACTAAAAATGTTGAGGCCAAGGCAGTTCCCAACTAATCTGCATTGGTGACAGCCACATTTATCCTGGAGAACATCATATACAAACATGGTTGTCCCCAGACCCTGCTGACAGACAATGGCACCAACTTTACCAGCTATATGATCCCCCGCCTCAACCAACTAATGGGAATCTGCAGGATGCTATCCACCCCTTATCACCCACAGACAAATGGCATGGTAGAGCGCACTAATGGAATCCTGATCCAGATACTCTGGATGCTCAGTAATTAATGTGAGACTGAATGGGATACCTTCCTGCCTTGACCACCTTTGCATACAACATTGAATACCATTTTGTCACTGGCAAGCCACCCTTTTAACTGCTCTATGGTTGGAAACAAGGACTACTTCTTTTGCTATATTCCTTGATAAAGCCCAGCCTGGCTGTGTCCCCAGAGGAATATCTTAACAAGCTTGTTCAAAGCCTTATCTTCTTTCAATTGGAAGTCTACACTGTAAACTTAAGCCATAAGTTTCAGGACTTAGAACAAGCTGCATCTAAACGCCCTGCCCTGACCATTTACCTGGTAGGAGATCCGTTATACTTCTTCAGCAATAAAGGGTAAAGTTGCAAATTCAAACTTGCCTCCCTTTTTCAAGGCCCAGTTCAAGTTATCCAGAAGACTGGCCCCAACTCCTACACCCTTAAGGAGTCACATCCTGGACAATTGATCACTAGAGTACACGCTCAAAATATGTGTGCTTCTCCTAGTGACCAAGAGTAAGCCCTAATAGACAACAACCCAAAAAAACAAAATCCTAGTTAAAAATTTCATGGGTTGTTGTCCTGTTTGCAATAGTAATGCATCAAAGTATGAGTAATAAGAATGAAAGAACAAGGTGTTTATTGAAGACTAACAAGACTCTTCCAATACTTCACCAGCTGTTCTACCACCTTAACAGCAGCCAATAAACTCAACTGGTTGCCTACAGATCTGCAAAGACAATGATCAAGGATTGGGCAACAAACCCCCACCAAACAAGAGACATGATTGACCCCAATGTTCACAGGAAAGGCGACTCCCAAGAAGATACAGTCCCACAGGAGATTCTTGCAAAGGGCATATTCTAATGGGACCTGGCTACTCACCCTATAGAACACTAACAAGACCCACTCAAGGAAGACCCCCATGTTCTCCTTTTGCTTGAAGTTGCAGTGGTTGGTCCCCCAAAGGACAGGGTTGCCAGCCATCATCATTGGCACCAAATGAGCAGTACCCTCCACTGTGTACAAATTCAACACTTCCTGGAAGGCTTGCCAAAGACACTGCTCAAAGTTATCAGCGGTCTTCCAACTGACCAGTTGGGCCTCTGTAACCCCAGATGTTGCCCAAGCGCAAAGAACTGACTTCACAATGCTGGATAAAGTTCCCTGCTGCAAGACTGAGAGCACCTGACCATTGAAATGGAATTCCCTCAGATGAACCCCCAAGTAGTCCTCTGCAGCTTGCATGGAAAATTGCCAATGGACACTATTGCCCTCTTGTAGCCCAGTCCCTGTCACCTATATGGGCTCACTCAAGGCTAGGAACAGTGAAGCAAATAATGGGGCTTTTTCCACTAAGACTAACTGAGGCACCCGCAACTGATCTAGTTGAACCCCCAAGTCTAGATAACTGACATCCATACCATGAAGGACTACAAGCTTCTCTGTTGCCCTCCCCACCTCCACTGGCCTGATACGCTTGAGCCTCTTGGGAATTACCACGTATACCTCTTCAAGGCTCTACTTGGAACTCTTCTGGAGTGACTGTTTACCATAGCCACCCTCTTAAGACACTGAGCTCTTTTAATTGTGTTGTCTAATCCAGCGGAGAAAAATGTCACAGATCCTGAATGAATTGACAAAGAAACGTCCACTTAGGGATTAAGCAATGAAACAATTGTGACATGGTTTTATATGGGTTTATTACGTTTGAAACGCCTTTAAAACAGGTATTTAAAGTGTATTTAGATTGCGCATCAAGCATGGGATTTACTTCCAAAGTCAATAATCAAATGATGCAATAAGCGCCACTTACCTCCATTAGGCAAGGTGCATGAAGCCAGTTGTTTTCTTGTGTAGCTCTTTATGATGTACATTTACCCTCTCCTCCTTTTGGCAAGTCCTTTTATCAGTGCCTCTCATCCTCTGGTGGCAATTCCACTGCCCCATGCTATATTAATTCATCACTATCAAATAAAATACCAGCTTTTTTTATATCTTTTATTCTTCTGTATGCACTAAGACTGTCACTATACCAGACAAAGGTATAGTACTAAGAGTGAGGATTAATGACTAACTATTTGCAGAATTAAGCAATCATTGTCATACTTTATGGTACTGTTGAAGATCAAAAGATATATAGTGATTTCTCTGCTGTCACAGATAATTTGATACAGATCCTTGGGGGTGCCTGGGCAGATGTACCACTGAAAGTTTCCCAAGGTCCAGGGTTTGTGATCAGGGTTGTGGGGGTACTCAGTGAAGTGCACATGACCAAATGGAGAATCATGAGGTCAATAGTAGTCAAAGGCTTTGGTTTTGTCAACTGATGCTTAGCTATCAATCCCTGAGGATGGTTACTGGTGCTTTGGTGATTTTAGATGGAAGAGTATCAAAAATATGTAAGAAATAAGATTGGTGAACCAAAGGTTCATAAAAACTGTAGAGGTAAGGATTACAATACAGAATTTTATCTGGTGCTTCTGGCTTATATACTTAAATACATTCATTTGTCTCTGGGTATTTTTCTGGCACTATCTGAGTGGCAGGGTTTAGCATCTCAGGCTCTGCTGGTTGGTTGGCTGCTTCATGATTATTTTGGTGGTCTTCAGGAACAGTTGTTTGGCTTGTTGGTGGCCTATTCTTGCCTGGATGGTCATTTGTGCTGGCAGGTTTGACTGCAGGTGTCATGGTGTTTTTATTAATTTGATCTCCATTCTGGGCCTGGCTTGACAGGCATTCTCGAGGAGAAGAAACTTGGTTAAAAAAGGGGGTTTCAATTGGGGACTCCAAATTACCAGATGGAGAGTGGGCTTGAACTGGGAGCACTAGGCAGCTAAATTTAGCCTGCCCAGGACCAGCCAAACCCACCAAGGCTTGGGCATAGCTTTTAGGGCCCATAACAGGCCCTGCAGCTGTTGCCAGTTCAGGAATGATTCCTGCACCTGGATTTGCTTCAAAAAGCAAAAATCCAAGTGTAGGCAAATCCCCACCACTTGCTTGCCCCACCTGGTGGCATGGCAGGGGTTTGATTCCTGCCCAGGTTTCAAAACTGTTACTTCTGTAACAGATTTAATTAATCTGACTCAAAACAACAAAATTGAGATGGTGTAAATTCAAGATGCTGCATTATAAAATTAAATTTAAATTTTAACTATTTTATTATTTATTTTATTTTTTGTGATTCACAATCACTAACACAAAAAACATCATCTCAAATTAAATTTGAGATGGTGTAAATTGAAGTGGCGTTTTTGAGATGGCATGTCCTACCCACAAGATGTGTAGTATGTACATCCTAAAATAGAAGAAAAACAGTTTAACAGCCAATTAACAGCTATATAATTTAGAAACAGGTGTGACTTATTAATTTTGATGGCTCCTTATTTGTGTATAATGGTTTCAAGAACTTCCTAAATCTGAACCCATAATTACAATAAAAATCAGACCATAAAATTTAAACTTCTACTTTTAGTAATTTTTTATAATGGCTTTTAACAAAAATAACACTATTGACAGTATCAGTGAATAAGGTAACTACCAAGAAAGCTTCAATAGAGGTGTGGCTCAGTACACAAAGGCCCCTGTATACACTCAGATCTTTGATATGGGCAACAAGGAAGCCACATGTACCTGACCCCGTCCCATACAGGTTTTACTTTTTTGATAGTCATCAAGCGTCTAGCTCTGCTTCTGCCCCCTTTCCTGACCCTGAAAAAGGTGCCAACCAACCATCTAATCAGAACAACACCCCTGGTTTGGAACAACTGCTTTCCAATACCCAACCTGCCCCTTTAACCAATCAGGCCTCAATGCCTGCAGCCCAGCACATCAAGCGCCAAATAATCACTTCCCAAATTCCCCAAGAAATTGTGGCACTCCACCTGTGTGGCCTGACCTGGGACCAAATTTCTAACCAATTGAGATTCACCTAAGTCACTGTCATGTTGGAATTTCATGGCCTAATGAACAAGGGGGACTTAATTAGAAATGCTAAGAAGCAGAAGAACGCACCTGAGTCCCAGATCAACAAAGCATATCCAATTATGTTTGATCTCATACAGCAAGACCCCAAACTTCCCCTGACCAAGGTCTGAAAACAACTTGTGAATCATAGAATATGAGTTTCTGAGTAGATGGTGCAGCTCTGGATGTATGGAAAAGTAGCTTTGGTCTTAGTGTTGACCAATTTCAGCTGGGATCAATGTGATGGCAGAAAGGATTCACCATATGATCCTGCCATAGAATCTGATCTCACCCAATGGTTGACAGGGTTATCCAATGAAATCATGTTCATCTTATATTAAAACTATTAATTGCTTTTGACAATTTTGAGAAACAGGAAAAAGTCAATAGGACCAAAGAAAGAAGCTCAGGAAGGAGACTTTCATTGATGAACTTCTAGCTGTTTTGGCCAAGGGTTTTTTCTATTATCTGAAAAATGCTGATTACACCAATGGTTATGAGTATAGCAAGATCCTTGGTGAATTACTTGACTTCTGAGACAGCTCATATTTCTTCCTATTGGGTTTTTTTGAGTCACTATATGCAAAATAATTCCACAGCCATCAAGACAATCCAAAGACATTGCCATCAGGACTCAGTGTACCCAGCTAATCACACAGACATCCATCTGGATGATGTTGTGTTCTTTAATATTAGAGAAACAGTCTAGAAGCGCGCCCACAGGTTTTAAATGGCCTTTATCTTGGAGTCCTGGACCATAATTCTCACTTTGGTCAGCATATAATGGCTGAATTGCTTTACCAACTTGTCTTCCATATTAATAAGGGCAGCTGATCATTTAAAGACAATTACCTCCCACCCCACACCACAGCTGTCTACAAACCAATCCAGCCAATGATGGACAAAGAATATAGCAAGTGTTATATGGCAGCCATCACGTACAATCCACCCAGTTCATTCCCATCAGCCTCTCTCATCCAATCCAAGACCTCACAGGCCAGCACCACCTTGATGCCTTCCCTCCCATGCTATTCTGCCCAATAGGCATCACATTTCCCCTCTCACATAAACTCCCTGTTGCCAGACATTTTGTATTTATATTTCTTTATCCATAATTTCATTTGTTGTTTTCTCTTTGTTTTTAGTTGATTTTATTCTTTATGTTCAGTTTATTTCTGTAAATCATAATTACTATGCTATGTATCTACTGTAAAATAGTCATTTTTAGCTCTTTACACAGTCCCTTGCAAAAATATTAACAAAAATTTGGTGATCAGCTAAATTTAGATTAGAAAATTATATTTTTATTGTGTTTAGAGAAAGTTGTTGCTGATCCAAATTCAAAACCTTAATGATAAACTTTAAGCCAACCAGGAGCCAAGTGAGAAAGTAATTGTTGTGACATAAAGGGTCATTCAATAATTCTTTGATTCATGTGTGTTAATTAATATGATTGGCTGGTTGTTTTGCCATTGTGTGTCATTGCCGCTGTGTAAAGTTGTTTGTGGACTAGTGTTTAATCAGCAGCTGGTTTAGTACTAGCCCACAAACAACTTTCCACAGCGGCAATGGTGCACAATGGCAAAACAACCAGCCAATCATATTAATTAGCGCACATGCATCAAAGAATTATTGGGTGACCATTTATGTCACAACAATCACTTTATCACTTGGCTCCTGATTGGCTTAAAGTTTATCATTAAGGTTTTGAATTTGGATCAGCAACAAATTTCTCTAAACACAATAAAAATATAATTTTCTAATCTAAATTTAGCTGATCACCAAATTTTTGTTAATATTTTCACTAGGGAATGTGTAAAGAGCTAAAACAATACAGTAATTATGGAAGCAATTCAAAACACAAAACAAACAACATATATCAAGATAAACATAAAACATATACACAATGAGTAAAAAGATGGATTATTGTAGTAAAGGGTCAAATTGGGTAAATAAAGATGCAATAAGTCAGAATAACATAAAGTTCATTGGGGTAAAAGCTATAAAAATATATGCAAAGGTTAGTAAAAAACAATGGGAGAATTGAAGAAGCTTTTAAAGGATCTGGACTTGGCAATTGATGAGATTAAGGAAATTGACCCCAGGGTCAAAGAAAAATTCAATTTAGCTGTCCTAACAGGAAAAAAAATTAACAAGGTGTCTGCAAAGGCGCTCATGGCCAAGATGCTTGATACCCCTGATAAGACCATCAATTGTCTTCTTAATATTCATAAGACTGTTATAGAAGGCCTTCAGTTCAAGTTGTTTTCCCTCTCCACACCATCTGTCTGGACAGATGACCCTGAGATGTATGCCCACCTCAAACCTGCAAATTGCACAAGAACTGAGGACACATAATTGCCTGCATAAATGGTTGCGCCAAGAATAGCCAAGCCTGCCAGAGCCGCCGGCAAGGAGGAAACACACAAAGGTAACATAAAAAATAAAATTAATAAAAATTTGTAAATACTTACCTTTTTTAGAAAAAATAGACGGTGAAATCCATCAAGTCCTGGTCCCCTTTGTCCCTGCCATGCTCTACACCAACTACGCCAATCATGTGGCAAGGCAGCTGTTTCTGTTCCCCCTGTTTTGCAAAAGCTATAGGACTGTGTTCATGGTATCTTTCTGATGTCCTGGGAGGCGTTAGTTGTGCTAACGTATGGCAAGGGGGCTTCTGAGTGGGCAGTTACTACCTACAATAATGTCCAGTTGATCCACCTAGACATGGTTCCTTTGGTGGAGTTTACTGTGTAAAACCCATTGAGTTTATTTAAGACGTCCTGGAGACGCTCCCTTTTAAGAACATACCAGAGATAGATTGGACCCATTTGACTGCTTGCTTCTGCTACCTGGTGGAGCACACCCTATCTTATCTTCTGGAGAACTTTGGGGTGCAGTGTCAAATTGGCTGTTGCATTTGCAGCAGCTGTCAAGAAAACAAAGGTTCTCCTAGAGGACTTCAGGCTGACCTGAAGTGCTAATAAGACAGGGCACCCTTTGGCAATGGATCTCACTTTTACAAAGACAAAGAATGAGAAGAAGATTAGTGCTGTATATAACAAATTGTGTGATTTTACTGAAGCCTTTGCTGGGCAAAGGCTTCACCTTGTGGTTTACCTTGGGTTCTTGTTATACTTTGGGATGGGGGCCACAGTCCAAGACCTGGACGTGGTCCTCCTTGGGATTGACAAGGCCAGGCTCTCCCTCAATAGGAAAAGGGTCCAGCATGGATATGACTCAGTCAACCATGTCATTCAGGACGCCTTGGTCCTGGAAGGAATCTATGGGTTTGAAGCCCCACCAGAGAAGCTGCTGCTGCACTCCCACCTGACCCTACTTTTTTAAAAGCTGCTGAGAATATTTTAATCAAAGTGCATCCATCATATACAGTGTGGCAGTGGAGGTTGTGCACCACCTTTATCCCAGGTGTCTTCATACCACCACACAAATCTACATGTGTGTGATGGAAATCACTGGATAATATGAAGCCGTTTCTAAATGATGGGGAATTACCACCCAAATCCACATATAATTGATGATTAACCACCAACGCAGCTTTAAATATCTTTTTGTGAAATTTCCAATTGAAACTCCAGGATTAAGTAGAACAATCAATCCTAACCAGAGTAAACCAAGATAAATGACCTGGGAAAGCATCAATGCATCTTCAGCGTAGAATTCTGGGCATTGAGAAGTGACACAATTTTCATTTTCCAGAATGGGGGAAGGAGCTACAAAATCAGCTAGCATGAAATTAAAATTTTGCAGCGCCAACAACAAAGTTCCAGATGCTGGGCCCCATCTTCCTGAAATGATTCTGTTCAGAATCAGATTGTACGGAATATACCGCAACAACCCAAGCACAGGATGCATTTTTTTAAATTTAAAATTAGAACTTGGGATAATTGATTTTTATTGAGTAAATTTAGAAGGACTCAACTCTTAGAGTTGAAACAGGAATAATTATTCAATATATACCAGAAAAATTGACTAAGCAATACCACCTGAGTCTTGATCTCAGATTCCTTTAGCATCTTCAAGCAAGTATCTAGACCAGGTTGTAAAGAACCCTTGCGTGACCAGTTTCTGACAACCATGCCAATTAATGAGCTTATATCAGGTGACCCTCATATTACGTCAATTTATCAACGTCAGTTTACAAGGGGGAGCTGGTTTCAGCTGGTAAACAGGAGCAGCTGTGACCCATTTTTGATTGACCGTTTGGTCTAAATCCGTTAACTCGGTCAACTTTGATATAGGTTTTCTGGCCTTCCGTGCCTTCTTACTTGGACAGACAATACCTGGCATTATGGAACCTACTGTGACAATGTGACCCCAATAAATCCTATAATAATATAAGGTTTATTACAATTTTAGTTATTACTTTTTTAATATAATTAATTGCAAAAAAACTTTTATATTACAGAAAATTATTATAAAGACAAAATACTTAAAACAGTATATAAATTGTATAGTAATATATTTATATATAAAAGCATCATATATTTTATGAACTTGATATTTTTACTTTTTGATTTAGTGTATATATTTATTTGATGTGAGTGATATAAATATAAATTTGATACTCCAGTATCAAGTGTTAGGGATTGGCAACTCAAGCCATAATAAAATAATTTAATTTAAAATAAATAAATTTAGAACCTTCATCAATAGTGCCTCTGTATGGGATTGAGGGCTTAGAAACATCTAAATATAAAATAATAATCTATATATTTAATAAATAAAGAATATAAAAAATTCAGAATTGTTAAGCCTTTAGTTAATTGGCTGTTTTGTAAGGCACTCAGGTATTAATGAAACAGTGTGGCCATAAAACTTGGTCACAGTCTCAGCTAAAAGAGTGTGGATCCCAGCCTGCAGCAAATCAGAGAGGTCCTTGGTTTCAGTTGGTGTCCCTTGCTTTAAAACTTGCTTGAGTCACCCAAAGACTTCTTTGATTGGGTTTATGAATGAAGAATATTCCAGGAGGAATAGAAGGTGCAAATTTGATGTGGTCATTGTTGGGGGCCAACTCAATGCTGATGTCACTTGTTGGAAATTCCTTGAGAATATCTGCCACCTTATGCAGTCCAACATTATTCAGCGTAATGACATTGGTGAAGCCCAGGCTTGTGTTCCTGAGATGCTCCTGGACCAATTAGAGAAATGTTAGGAAGGTCTGTCTGTTGTGGGATCCCAGGATCATTTGATACATCTCAATCCCTTTTGGATCAAGGAGAGCCACCATTGAATAGGTTTTGGCGCATAAAGCAGCAGGCCAAGCTACTCTAATGTTGGAACCTTTGGGGATATATCCATAGGTGTTTTGCATAGATGAAAAAAATGCTAATTTTTCAATGTAATATAATTTGATCATTTCCTTGGCTTTGAGAGCAGTGTACGCCTCAGTGTAGTTTTTCCAGACATTGATGTTGGATGGGCTGTTTTGGTTATAGGGGAATACCCCAAGCTTTTTTCAGGAAAAGCGCATTTCCTTGAGCAGATGGTAGTAAAAGGAAATTGAGGCCTCAACCCAAAAAGTAGATTTGACCATTGCCTGTATATTTTCTAGTTATAGATCACAGTCTTGGTTTATCTACTGGCAGATTGCCCATTTCTGCTCCTTGGTGATCAGGGTTGACAGGTGCTTGGGTTACTTTATTTAGAGAATTTGACCAGCGTTGAGATAATGGTTGTATAGTTTGTTGAAAAAATTGGATCTACTATAATAATATTCAGGGCCTTCTTGAGGTCACCAGTATCCTTTATCAACTTGATAATAATAAGGCACTTTATGTTAGAAACAAAATTCCAAGAAATATTTTTGTTAAGGATAAACTGGGATCATGTCCAGTGACTGGCATGAAAGGCATAGGCACCTTGTTGTAGAAGTCTGTGGCCTTTTTTAACACCTTCTTCCCCTCCACAGCTCTGCAATATTCTAGCAATTCATCATTTTCTTATTCATCATTTATTACATATGGCTCATAGCTAGTGTCAAGCAATGGCTGAATCTTTTTTATCTTGCTTGTTGGGGCCAACTTGTTATAGTAAACAGGCTCAAATACTAAAGAAGTGAGCTCAACTTTCTTGTTGTTCACTTTTTAGATTGAAAACCTTGATAGCCTTTATGGATAGCTTGGGTACCCTTGGATTTATGCCCCACACCATCTCAATCTGTTCATCTTGAACTGGTTACTGTTTCTGTGCAACCTCAACAGTATATATTTATCTCTTGCCTCCTTCCTGAGTTAGCACTTGTGTTGCACTAACATGATTTTTGACCCACAGGAACACCCCTAACTGTTGCAAATGAGCTAATAATAGTTTATTTAGATTGTGGAATATAATAGTCCAATAAAAAGAATAATAATAGGAATAAGATAATTTTTACTGGAGAATAGTTATTGATATACTATATTGAAGAGCCATAAGACCACAAGAGGGTGGTGCTGTGACAAGTTCTGAATAAGGTTTGGGTTAAGAATATCTTAGGTGAGGGATCATTTCATTGAATTGACAGCACTACTATATGGTAGATAATAACTGCAATTTGATATTGGCTACAGGATCCCCCATACTGTTAGATGTGTTATGGGGCATCTCTATGGGCGCTGCATGTGTAACATGAGATACGTTAGCAGGCAAGAGAGTTTTCTTGTCTGCAACACAACCACAGTGCACACCAGCTGTGTTGACACTCTGTTGTTGTATTCCTTTCATTTTAAAGTATAATAAAATACTAAATCAAGTTTGATTAACTTAAAACTCTGGTTTTATATTTTGCTTTTTATCTGAATATGTTTATTTAATTATAATATACACCACCCAACTACCTTTTTATAGATTTTTATTTCTTAATTAGTTGTTTTTTGGTCTTACAACTCTCATTTTAGAATACCTGGAATAATTTCCACTCTTTTTCCCAGATTCTACACCATATTTAAACACCTGGTACACTGTTTTGTAAAATTTATATTTCAGATCCTGTGCCTTATTTTATATATCTTGATATCATTCCTGTTTACATATCATTTCACACAATAACTGAGTATTTTTATTTACTGGATAGGTTGCTATAGTGTTCTGTTTTTGGATTGATTTTTAACTCACAGCACCTGAGTGTATTTTTTCACCAATTTACATAGTAAATATATGTACAACACAACAAAATTTAAACCATTTTTGTGAATCCAGGTATTTATTATCATATTTTGATTATCTTTGTTTTTTGTTTTTTTTGCTGTTTTGAGCCATTTTAACTATTAACACCCAAAATCCCTGTTAACAGAGTGTATATTTTACACTGATACTTGGAGTTTGCTTAAATATGAGTCCATTTTGTTTAAACCTGAGTTATCTTTTTTCATCATCATAGCTTTAAAAGTCACTATATATCAACTCACCATATTTAATTTTTCATACAAAGTCTAACAAAAACTAAAGGGGAGTATTCATGAATTATCATTTTTTTAAAACTATACTTTTAAAATTTGGTTATGTTTATAAAATCAAATTCAGCTTTAAATTTTGTATTGTTTAAAAATCTATGTTTTAAAAAAATGGTTTACAATTTATATGCTTTTAAAATCTACAAGTTTAGAATTTAAATAAAGTCTAAACTCTGAATATGATTTGATAATCATCTAGAGCCAATATTTACTTGTGTCCTAGGTAATAATTATTAACACATATGTGGAAATCATTTAATTCTATATTGAGTGCACTGTTGGCACTAAAACAAGACAAAACTGTTAGTGGCACACAGGTTCATACTTGTGTCTTGACATATTACTAGTATTGTACTAATGAAAGTGCAAGTCTACAATTAAATAAAATTAATACTTATTTTATCTTTATATTTTTTATTTTTAACACTAAATTTGACACTGATTTTAGCTTTATTAAAATATAGATCATTTTATCTATCTCTGATGAATTAAAATATAGATAATCAATGTTTCTAGTTTTGTATGTTTGAATTGCATGTCAAAAGTAAAATCTTTATTAAAGTTTAAAGCTAGAAAAATGTGTTTTAATTACACTTATGTTGCAACTGAACCAATGAGAGTTCAGTACTTAGAATTGGGGAAGACAACAGTCTAATAGAAAGGACAGAATAATAAGAATAAGGTATTGTTTATTTTAGAATATTGGGATTAATATACTATATGGGGAATGCCACAAGGGGGTGTGTCAAGATTTCTGGATCTTGAAGATGAAGAGAGATTATTTTTATTAGGTGAGTTAATCATATTAGGATGGGATATCTGTATGAAGACAGATGTGCTTCTATTGGTGTAGGTATGTATGACAACAGGCTGTGTTCCATTGTTGATTGATCCAATTGGAGTGGAAGTCCTGTGGTTTTTTGAAGACGCAACACCGTCTGTGGTGGTTTTGGCAGGAGTTTGCAAGTATCAATAATTTGCTCTTATTGTACTTTGACACTGCTACTATTTGGACTAGTAGGGATGTTGATGGGTGTTAATTTGTCTGCCTTCCAAGTGATCTTGGAAGGCCCCTTTATAGTTGACAGCTAGCGGCCAAACTGGCGTCCAGCTGCAGACAACTCTTACTAGCTAGCCTATCATCCCCAAGCTACTAGTTTCATCCCCTAGAGTTGGATCCCAAAACCCAAATAATGGTTTGGGATGAGGTAATATTCTAGGCTGCTGATTTCTCCTCTTCAGCCCAGATATTCCTTGGCTTAGTTACAGATAACTAAGTTGACACCCAATTTGGCCAACCTGTCCTTGTGCTTGGTGTAATGCGCAATGTTTGCATGGGCGGTCTTCCGTCTCAACTCTTGGTGAAACAGGATGGTGTAATTTCCCAATCTGTCTCTGGGTCGGGTCTGTGTCCCTATTTGGAATCTGGAATCCTTAGCATCTAATTATAGAAGCTTCTGGATTGGCCCGTGACCTGAGACTGGGAATGTCTCAGGTGTCTTCTGAGTTGGAAACTATATCAACCTTATTATAGTTCCTCCATATTCCGGAATACTGTGTCACTTTGGCTGTATTGCGTCCAAAATCAACACAGCTTCAGTAATAGGGATATGGATCAGTCAATCCTAATGAATCAGGATTTCCTGACATTTCCCCCCACTTGACTGAGCTATATAACCTTTGAAGAACTTCTTTAGCCCAGAATATGAGCAATATTTCCAATTACTCCGGTGTTAGTAACAAGACAGATGCCCACCAAATGGTGGCACAGATGTCAGAAGAGGACCACCAGCATTTCTGTGGGCTCTCCAAGGAAGCCAAGGTGGCGTTGCTCTGTGGGCTTTGGCAGGTGGAAACCGGTTCAATCTGGTCTGGGATGGAAAGTTCAGTGCCAGGTGAAAATAGTGAAGAGATCCCGGTGGAGGGGGAGTTGGCAGGGCGGTCTTCTGTTGGGGGTGAAAAGTGTCTTGCTGAGCCTCAGGCTAGTTCAGCGCGCACCTGCCCCCAAAATTTGAAGAGGGAGCCTTTGGTCATGGACCCTCTCTTGGGCGCTTTTACTTTTGTTTGTTGGATGCTGGGCTGCCTGACTTTGATTCCATGCCCCTGCTCCAATTGGGTGACAAGGGGTTTTCCATCTCCCAGCTTTACGTGGGAATGGATATAATTCCTCAGTTCCTGTTTGTGGTAATGGCGCAGCGCCCGCGTCACAATCTGAAGCGGTGCATCAACCATTTGAGTGAGGGCTTCCATAGCGTGGAGGACGAGGACTTGGCGGGGCAGTTGGGCAATCAGTTGGCGGAGCTCCTGGTGGCCACTGGTGACGCAGGCGGGATGGGCGAGGCCTGTCAAAGTTATGTGCTGGACTTTGGCTTGCAGGGTTTCTCTTCTTGGTTTGGTGCATTGGCGGGGTTTCTGACGCTGTACTTGTTGCTGGGTGTGGACAACTCTGATGTGTGGGACAGCTGTATCTGTTGTGTGGCCTGAAGTGTATACACTGACATCAAAAGTGGTGCCAAGCAACAGGCGGTTCACGGAATGGTGTTATGTGGGGACATAATGCTTACCCCCAATCTTAGCCTGTCAATGGCTACTGCAGACAATATGGCGGCCCAGTGGGAGAAGGTCTGCAACAAGCTGGACAGTCTTAAGGCGCTGTTGCCTCGCTGCTATTGGTATATCTCCAACTTCATGTTGGATTGTGTGGTCCTGTTGTGTGCTTTCCCCTTGAACGCTGGGCTCTGGCGGGTTGATGCTGTCTCTGGGGAGATCCCAATTCCCTTTGTCCGCTTCTCGCAGATAATCCCAAGTGAACGTAGACTCTGGCTGCAGGCCACCACCTTCTGGTTTGCTGAGGGGAGGAAGTTTCCTTTTGTAAGCCTCTGGAGCCTGAGGCAGGTGGTGCAAAGGTCTTGGAGAGGGAGTACTCAAGTGGCTGTTTCTAAAGGTGATGAAAAGGACCCCAAGTATCAAGAGGGCAACCCTTAGTTGTTTGCAATAAAGTCCTTTCCTATATATTTTATTTTTTTTAATTTATTTTATTAACTTTATTGTGAGCCAATATTTGTAATGGTATAATATGGCTTGAGGAACCTGGCGTGGACTCTGTTGATGAGTCTTCCATTGGCCAGGTCCTTGATTGTGTAAGCATTGGAAGAGGCTTTCTTGATGACTTCAAAAGGTCCTTTCCAGATGCTGTCGAGCTTATGAGCCCGCCCTACGGCTCTGTCGTGGTATAAAACCTGAGTGCCAATTTTAACTTCAGCTAAGGCGCGTCAATTCTTGTTGTCAGTCTTGCGTCCTTTGTTCCTGGTGAGGAAGGTTTCAGTGAAAGCTTCATCCTGAAGCTTGATGAGTGTGTCGGCTAACCTAGACATATATTGTTGATATGTTATGTTACCTGGATCCCCCATTGCTGAAAACAGAATTGGCGGGATTTCTGGATGACATCCATATGTCAATTGGAACAGAGAGAAGCCAGTTGTGCTGTGAATTGAGATGTTGTATGCAAACACAGCGGCAGGCAGGAAGAGATACCACTCCAAAGTTCAGGAATCTGCCAGCTTTTGCAGAATGTTGACTAAAGCGCCATTAGCTCTCTCAACCATCCCATTTGATTCTGGATGGTAGGGTGTAGAGAGCACTCCCCTCACACCCATGAGCTCATTTAATTTTGGAATTACATGAGCAGTGAATTTTGTTCCGTTGTTGGTAAGAACAAACTGAGGGCAGCCATGTCAATGGATAATTTGTTCCAATACAAACCTGGCTGCCAATTCAGCGCTGACGTGCTGCAGCACTCTGGCTTCCACCCATTTTGTGAGATGGTCAATTGTCACAATAATGTAACATAACCAACCAACACACATTGGCAAGGGCCCAACCACGTCTATACTAACAGTATGCCAAGCAAACTTGGGCTCTACTGCTTTGTATTAATGCTTACCGGTGAAGGGTTTCTTGTGCTGACATTCTGTACAGTAGGTTAGAGTTTCCTTCACGTCAAAGAGGAGCGACTCTCAGTAATAATGTTGTTGAAGCTGATGGACTGTTTTTCTTAAGCCGCCATGACCCACTGCCTTGTGGGCGGCCATCATCAGATCTGGGCGCTCTGAAGGTCTGGGAAAGATGTATTTGACACCATTGTGGTACTTATACAGCTTTTGGTTCTCCACCTTACAGTTTTTGCGGAGCTCACAGAGGATGACCTGTACTTCTTCTGGTTTGTCCTTGAACTTGTTGGTGAGCATATTTTCATATAACAAGTTGGCCTGAGTTGCTACTATAGCAACCATGGGAAGTCTTGACAAACAGTCCGTGTTCTGGTGGTTGGCGCCAGGACAGTGGACTATATTGTAGTCAAAAGCCTGAAGTTTTAACGCCCATTGGGCAAGGCGTCCTTCTGGCTCCCAGAGACTTTACAGCCAACTGAGGCTAGCGTGATCAGTGACCACAGTGAAGTGTACCCCGTGCAAGTATACTCTAAATTGCTTGTAGGCGTATATTACAGCAAGGTATTCCCTTTCAGTGACCGTGTAGTTGCGCTCATGTACATTCAGAGAGTGACTAGCATAGGCTACCGGGTGTTCAGCCCCTGTGTTGTCCAATTAAGAAAGGACGGCTCCTAAAGCCAATAAGGAGGCATCCGTATGTACAACAAAAGGTTTGCTGAAGTCTGGATACATCAATACTGGACTGGAAGACAGGCTAGTGCAGAGGGCATCAAAAGCATCTTAGCAGGCTGTTGTTCATAGGAAGGGGGCCCTGTTCTTCAGTAGATGAAACAGAGGTTTGCCAGTACGGGCAAAGTTGGGGATAAAGCGACGGTAGTAGCCTACCATCCCCAAGAAGACCTGGATATCATGTTTGCTTTTGGGCCGCTTCATCTTGGTGATAGCCTCCACTTTAGCCGGCTAAGGGTGGAGTCCTTATGTATCAACCACAAATCCAAGGTACTCTAACTGATCTTTGAATAATTGACATTTTTGGGGTTTGATCTTCAAATTGGTGTCCACCAATCTCTTGAAGACAGCCTCCAAATGCTCAAGGTGTTCAGTGAAGGTTTTTGAGAACACATTAATATGGTCCAAGTAAACTAGGACGCAGGAGAGCTTGAGATCACCCATTATGGTGTCCATGGCCCGCTGGAAGGTGGCAGGCGCATTACACATCCCTTGTGGCATTCAGGTTGGCTGGAAAAGGCCCTGTGAAGTAATTATGGCGCACTTCTCTTGTTCCTTGGGTGGAAGCTCAATTTGCCAGTACCCCAATATGAGGTCCATGGCTGAGAAGTACTTGGCCCCTCCAAGTCAATCCAGTGTGTCGTCAATCCTGGGAAGCGGTTACGAGTCCTTCTTGGTTATCAAGTTCAGGCGTTGGTAGTCTATTACTACCTGATTACTCCCATCCTTCTTTTTTACTATCAGGATGGGCAACGCCCAGGGACTCTTGGATGGGATCAACATGCCTCTGTCTAGAAGTTGCTGGATTTCATTGTTCACAGTCTCTTCACTGGCCTTTGAGCGCCAAATTGGCCGAAGGCAAACAGGCTTGTTATCCCCCGTGTTGATGTGATGAGTGACCTCATTGGCGCACCCCAGATCAAAGTCGTCTTCTGCAAATATGCAACAATATTTTTCAAAGAGGGTGCTGGCTTGTTCTTGTTCCGTGTCATTTAGGGAAGATAAATCAGCCAATGGAGTGGTCACATAAGCGGCGGCTTCAACTTAATCAGGGAGACCCATTTCAGACAGGTCTCCAATACATTCAAAGCTGTCCAGTTCTTTGACCAGTAGAAGGGGAACAAATCCTAAAACCTGGTTCTTCTTGATGTGGATGTCATGCCCTTAAAGATTGGCCAGTAGGATGTGAATTTTGCCATGGCCAGGAATGATTATCCTAGGGGCAATACACAGTTCAAATCTTGAACGTCCCCAAGGCTGATGAACTTCATCATATAATCCTGCGGGGATATCCAAGGTTAAACCCGTGTTGACAACCTGCTGTTGGCCAGATCTAAGTGTAAGAGTCAATCTCAAGCGGAGCGGAATTCCTTTGTGCTCCTTGATTTGGGTTAACAGCCACTTTCCCTTTTTCCCTGTACAGGTGTAGGGAACTGCCACCACGCCGTCCTTGTATGCCAGATTGATGCTAGGTTTTACCTTAGCTGGTGGTTTTGCGTCCCACGTGTAGTACAGTGGCATGGTCTGGCGCAGGATCGTCAGAGTGTTGTCCTTCATGTCCAATTTGACCCTGTATTTACGCAGGAATGCAGTACCTATGAGCACATTGTAATTTTTGCTGGGCAGGACCACGGCAGGAGAGGACACGGCAATGGAACCAAAGTGTATTGGCAGCGCGCTGTAAGCTCATTCTGACGTGGTGGTATGTTTACCGGCAGTACCATATACTCTGGTGTGCGCAATGTCAGGAGCAATACCTAGCTTCCTGACAAGGCGGGTTGACACAATATTAATAGGGGCACCACTATCTATTATGGCGCGCACCTTGACTTTATTAACAGAGATATCTGAGTATGTACATTCAGAGTAGAGTTCAGAGTGTAGATTTAATACGTGTACACCTAAGGGTGTCGGAGTATCAAAGTACTGTTTGAGACTTTGACCAATCTTGGGGAAGTTGGCCTCAATAGTCTCAATGGGAAGGGAGAATTGGACTCCTTTCAAGGAAGGCAGGTCACTGGTTACGATGGGTTCTGAAGCAAGGCAAGTTTCTTGTACTTGAGCCGCGTACAGTTTGGAAACTGTCTCTACAGCGTTAGGTGCGACCTTCCTTGGGCGTCCCCTACCTCTAGCAGGAATGGCGTAAAGGTCATCTGACACAAGCATGTGTAGAGGATCCTCCTTGAACTCCTGTTTGGGGGCAAAGTGGGATGTCTGAGTGGCCAAGGGCGGATCATATATTGATGGCTCCTGGGCTATAGTCTCAGGAGGGGCTGTAGTGGACCTGACTACCTCTGGAGACTGGTGGTCTGGTTCCTTTGGAATTGGGGGAGCGGCGGACTCAGTATATTCCTCTACTGGCCCACCTAGACTTTTCCCTGGTCATCCTGTTTTTGGTTGACCACCACATTTACTGAGGATTCATGTCCTTTCCCCTTGCAGACGCTGGCCCAGTGTCCTCTTTTACCACACTTGTGGCAAGGGTCTGGCAGATCCTTTGCCTTGTAGTCACTTCCTTTTTTACCATTGGAGTTGGAAGCAGCTTTGTCAGGCTTGGGTCTGCAGGGTTTGTCCTTGGTGGGGGTAGACAAGTGATTATTCTGTCCTTTATTTGGAGCTCCAAATTGGGCCCCAAGGTGGCTCAAGTAACTGGTGATCCGTTGGGTTGAGCTGGATTGATCCAATACGGGGAACATGACATTGGCTAATTCCTGATATGGTTGCAGTGCACAGTCCATGGTGATTCTGCAGTCCAACTCAGAAAGGACCCCGGCACCTAGAAAAACTTGCGCTTCATGGTAGAAGCAACCGGCAAAGTCCTGCACAGACTCGTACTTTTTGAACGAGATGTTGCTGAACTCATCCTTTTGAGCTTACAATCTGGTCTTGCTACCAAATTCCTCTATAACGGCCTGGCTGCATCTTCATAAGTCCAACTGTCTAGCGGCAGGCAGGGAATGATGACGTCCACGCAGGTGGGATCCAGAGTGTTTATGAGGGTGGTGGCCTTCATATGATCACTTGCGCCTCTCATAGACATTTCAAAGAGGTGGATGAAAGTTTGAATGTTCCCATTTTTGTCAAACTTTGGCAGGTTGAGCGGTTTAAACTTGTGGTCAGGGACAGTTGATTCTGTATTATCCTTTCTAGTGGCATGAGTGTTATTGGCATGCAGCACTGACAAGGAAGTGAGGGGTGGCAAGGCTGCTACTCCTCTAGGAACTCTGCAGGTGTCACCTGATCCGTTACTCCCGCTGTCTGGAGAGAGGTCAAAAAAATCAGGAGAAGAAGAGTTTTTCCGCTGATCTGGGCTTGATGCTGGTACGGGCAACGCTCTTCTGCCTGAAGACATACTACTTCCCAAGGAGGCTAGACTTTCCAATCTAGCCAGTCTAGCTAGCACATTAGCTTTGAATTCCTTACGTGAAGTCTCATTTCTTTGTACTTGTTCTAGTAGGGCGCTGTAGTTGCCCTCTGCTGTCAAGACCGTACTGGCTAATAGATCCTGGCGGTTTGACAGCTCCTTGGTCTGGAACTCAGCGGCGGCAAGATTACAGCAAAGCTCTACTATGTCTTCATACAGCTCATATGTTAAAATTTGTGCATCTTTTACTGCTTCCCAAAGCTTTTGTTGATCCTTGGCGTATTCTGTGTGATCTAGGCAGCACTGATGGTCCTCCTGTTTGTTGCAAACAGTGTGATGGCTACAGCTGGTGGCCTTCATTTTGTTGACCATTTCTGCAATCCTGTTGACATAGTTAACTACCTTGGAGTGGCGTGTGTCCTGTTTGCTACAGTTGTCTCTAATTGACTGGCGCAATTCCTCCTGCTGGGTAGCAAGATCTACATGATCTTGGTTGCTGGCCAATGTCTGTACATGGCAGCTTAGCGTTACACAATGGCTTGTTACATCAGCAACCCATTGTGCGCTTAGCCCTCAATTATCCAGGACACTGCCCACAAGCTGATCAACCTGGTTATTGAATTGGTTGACTATCTTGTCTACCCTGCCATGGGCGTAGGCGTTGGAGTCACAAAGGTCTGCCACAACAGTCTGTACAGTTGTGAAGCTGACGTTCAGTTGACTGACCAAATTATGGTTAGCTGCCTGTAGCTTGGAGCAAAAGCAGTTGAGCTTGTTCAACTCCAGCTCCTGTCTGGCGACCAGTTGTTGCAGATGCTTGATTGCTGGATGCACAAAATATGCGAGCACTTCCTGAACCCTGCTCTGGTCCAATTGGAGAAGCTGACCCAGCTGGGTGCAAGTGACGTCCTGGTACCTGTGGAAGTTGTTACTCAGGTTATTGGTAGTCCCATCAATCTGGAACAAGTTAAACTCAGTGTCTCCCTGAGGATCAGTGAGGTTACGTCTACCATGTTGCAATGCTTGCAAAACGGTGCAAACCTGCTCTATGTCGTACTGTTGTTGACCCATGGCGACGGCAGTCCCAGTAATGTCAAGCTGGATCATTTCCAGCGGAAGCATAGGTGCTTTGTATGGAGTCAGCTCTAAGCAGAAGGAGTGGTCACACTTGGTATTGCTGGTCTCCATGTATCCCCCTGTACTTATCAACAAAGCCGGGGGTCAACGGAGGCAAGGCAGTGCCTTGCCTTGACACCAATGGAAGCTCGTTTTCATAGTGAGCACCACTGTCAAGATTTCTGGATCTTGAAGATGAAGAGAGATTATTTTTATTAGGTGTGTTAATCATATTAGGATGGGATATCTGTATGAAGACAGATGTGCTTCTATTGGTGTAGGTATGTATGACAACAGGCTGTGTTCTGTTGTTGGTTGATCTGATTGGAGTGGAAGTCCCGTGGTCTTTTGAAGATGCAACACCGTCTGTGGTGGTTTTGGCAGGAGTTTGCAAGTATCAATAATTTGCTCTTATTGTACTTTGACACTGCTACTATTTGGACTAGTAGGGATGTTGATGGGTGTTAATTTGTCTGCCTTCCAAGTGATCTTGGAAGGCCCCTTTATAGTTGACAGCTAGCAGCCAAACTGGTGTCCAGCTGCAGACAACTCTTACTAGCTAGCCTATCATCCCCAAGGTACTAGTTTCATACCCTAGAGTTGGATCCCAAAACCCAAATAATGGTTTGGGATGAGGTAATATTCTAGGCTGCTGATTTCTCCTCTTCAGCCCAGATATTCCTTGGCTTAGTTACAGATAACTAAGTTGATACCCAATTTGGCTGACCTGCCCTTGTGCTTGATGTAATGCGTAATGTTTGCACAGGTGGTCTTCCGTCTCAACTCTCAGTGAAACAGGATGTTGTAATTTCCCGATCTGTCTCTGGGTTGGGTCTATGTCCCTATTTGGAATCTGGAATCCTTAGCATCTAATTATAGAAGCTTCTGGATTGGCCCGTGACCTGAGACCGGGAATGTCTCAGGTGTCTTCTGAGTTGGAAACTATATCAACCTTATTATAGTTCCTCTGTATTCCAGAATACTGTGTCACTTTGGCTGTGTTGCGTCCAAAATCAACACAGCTTCAGTAATAGGGATATGGATCAGTCAATCCTAATGAATCAGGATTTCCTGACAGGGTGGCATAGTGGGAAGTTCCATGTAAGGTTTGAAGCTGAGGAATAACTTGTGCGGGAATCAGCAAGTCAAATTAGCAGCGCTCCTAATTAGGATGAAGTACCAGCCATTCAATGTTGTCATCAGATTAATCCATAACATTAGATACATCAAGGGGCGGCTCATCAAGCGCCCCCTTGTGTATTGTAAGATATGTTAGCAGGTGAGGCTGGAAACTCGGTTGCAACAATTATTTAATAATAATGCAAATTAAAAAGAAGTTAAAAGAAGCTGGACTAAGTATATTTACTTGATTGACTCAGAAGCAGGGGCTTTGGGATGAAGATTTAGAGTTCTTGTAGGAAGTCACCACTAAACTAGATGTCATTAAAATTGATTAACTTTTAGAAATTGAATGAATCATCTTTATCCTGAGAAAGTCTTTTTTATCTTATGCATAATCCATCCAAATGCCTCCTCAATTGAGTTAAGAAATGAAGAATATGGCAGAAGAAAGAGGAGTCTTATTGGACAGTCTGAGAGGCAATGGCTTGATGTGTGGATATTCTTATCAATTGGTGGAAATTCTGATACAAATAAATCAACTTTTTGGAGCCCTGCATTATCAAGCACCATAATAAAAGTGGTGCCATGATAATTGATCCAAAGGTACACTTTAACAGTTTAGAGAAAATCAAGGAATGCACCTCTGTTGTAGAAACCCTTGATTATTTGATATTGATTTAAACCACAGGGACCAAGAAGCGCTACCATGGAATATTTCTGGAAACAAATATATGCATGATGGGCTACACCATCCTTGGACCCCTTCTCAACTCACCCATGCCTAGATCTGAGTGAGGAGGAAAACAAAAATTTGTCAATGTATAAGAATTGGACATTGTCAGTCTGCTTTAGGGCCAGATAGGTTTTGGCGTAAATGCATCAATCCTCAATTGTCTCCTTGATGTTTCTATTGTACAAAGAAACACCTAATAAATTTCAAGAGGAGCCTGAATCAACCATTTTTTGTATAATAGTGTTTTAAAAACAGAAACACCAAATTCTGTGACTAACACCAATTAGACAGAGAGAAACCCCAGGTGTCAGGATTTACAATTCTTCCCCCTGGAAACCTGAGCCCAAGAGTGGGATTCAAACCCTGACCCTGAATTCTCATGGGTTGCCGGCCCTATGGACCAAGGGACCACCTGTCCACGTTTTCTTGGGACTGAGCCTCCGCAAGCTGAAGCTCCTGCTAAGTCCTGAAGTCAGAATACCAGTGCAGGTTTGACTAGAGTGATGCCTGAGGAAAAGCTTCTTTAATTTCCTAATGAAGGCAGAGAAAGCTCTTCTGTGAACTTCATGAACTTGAAATCCTCTTGGGTAACCAATCAGATTCAATTGCCAAAGAAAACCACGGGCTTTAGGCCCAACCCCGTGATCACAGCCCAAAATCAAGAAAATTGAGTGAACAATTTGGACATTCAACCAAGGAGAGAACACCCAACCAAGATGACATTTTGCTTCTCCTGCACCTGGGTCTACTGGCCGCCTGCCCGCATTTCCCCCGTTATTTTGATGAAGCCCTTATGGAAAATACTAAGTTTGGAGGCGGGATGCTATATATGCCTATAGATTCTGCACTCAAACCTTATTGCCATTTTTGAATAAAGGCTATGTTATTTTGGCTTACCCAGCTACTGCCTTATTTTGTATTTGCCATCTATCAATTCAGTACAAGATCTCCTGCCTCTCTGCCTGCAGATTCCTGTCCTCTGGGTGTTCTCTTTGGTACTGTCCACTTCACAGAGTACCCTTTGAAACCTTAATATAAGGACTACACCCTGGAAAAGATACTTGAACTAGATCCTTTGGCCTGCATACAATCTGCAGTTAGATACAACCGTCAAGGCCCGTGGATATTCTCAACACCCAAATTGTTTAGAGGGAAGTTCAACTATCTTCCTGCCTACGAGCTCTGCATGGAACTGCCTGTGACCCCTAAGCCTATTCATGCCTCCTTGCCTGACCTCCCAACTGATCACACTGGCAAGCTGTTTGGGATTGTGTACATCATTCTCACAGGGGTGATTGACACTATAATCCTAGCTGATGACACATAGTCCTGGTGTGAGAGAGGGGGCTAAACTAACTAAGTTTGGCTCCCATCCTGGTGAGATGTACCACCAGGATGCCGCCCAGTGGAGTACTGGGATGGCCGCTCAGAGATGGGACCAAAGAGAGGACGTGGGAGACAGCTGGGGGAAGTATACATCCAACCCCATCATCACAAACCCGTCAAGCAACCAGGGCATGCTTGTGAGAGCATGAGGCAACTTCACAAGTACTTGAAGGGGTAACAAGCCATTCCCCTCCAAACTGGAAAGGGCAGGCATCAGTATCTTCTCCAATGCAGAAGAAGAGACAGTGTGATTGATAGCAGGGAAGTCCAGGACATTGCAAGTTAGACTCTTGACAATTGTCTCCCCCAAAAGAATAAGTGCACCAGGAAGATGCAGGAGACTGGAGGGATTATTCCTGCAAGACAAACAGAAGAAGAAATATGGAACCATAAAAAGGGGGAAGTTGTCTAGAAGAGAAGCACAAAGGGGTCCAGAGAAAATACCACAAATCTCAGAACTGGGAGAATCATAATAATGGAGCCTGCAAAATTTGGAATTGGGGGTACTAATATCAGGTCTCAAAGCAGTAAAATTTTGGATGATTGAGGTAGCTACAAGGAAAAAACCAGGAGTAGAACAAAAAACACTTGGAGGCCTTGGCAGTGGTTTTGGATGGCTTGGATGGGCATAAAAGTGAAAGCAGGTTTGAAACTAGTAAGATCAAGAAAAAAACTCAAAATAATAGTGGTATTTATATGAATTTTTAAGTTAAAATTTAAGTTCAAATAGTGGTTTCAAAATATCAAGCAACAAACACAACAGCTAAGCGTTAACTCTATGCTATAGGTTTTGGAAGCAGCCGCCAGGTTCAAAGAAGACCAAAAAAATGTAAGTTTTGAAAAGATAATTATTAACACTTTGCTTCAAATAAAGGAGGACTCCAAACAGAGTCAGGAAAATAAGACTAGGTTTATTTTCTTTGGTTTTAAAACTGTTTAAAGTTTTATTAAGGTGAAAATTGATAAGCAGGGGACTCAAAGTCCCCTGAAATTTTTAAAAGGGGTGAGATGCTAGGGGATAGGTCATATGACCCCAAGAGTTTCATCTGGTTGGCTAGGAGAGAAATTTTGCTGGCCAAGACCAGGTGTGCTGGAGGATTCCAAATTAATTTCTGTGGCCCCACCTGATTGGCTGGGAAACAACCCAGGCATTTCAGATTTATTTGACTTTCTAGACTTTGATGTGACATCTTTTGATTGGGCACTTCTGATTGTTTTTAAAAGTGGGCAAAACCATGCCAACAAATAATCCAAATTGATCAGCGTTTCTTCCCAGGGCGGAGCAACCAGAACTGGGGGATCCACAGGGTAGTTCAGAACAAATCTCTCATCCAAAGTGTGCGCCAAATCTCCTAAGGAATTAAGCAGCTTGGCGGTTACTTTTAGACCTTTCTTGGTGCAACAGGGGGAAATGGTTCAATCCAAGGTCAAGGGTGGCAGTGAATTTACACCTGGGTAGGGAAGTCCTTCTCCTATCTTTTTAAGTTAGCTCCTCTCTTGTGATGTGCTTTACCCGCAAAAAACCTGGCCTGAGTTAACCCTGAAAACAACAGGCTGGCTGCCCAAGACTGGATCCCTGACACCAGGTGGCAATCTCTGGCTACCCATAGTTTGATTGAATTGATATGTACAGTCTGAAAGAGCTTAGGCTGTTGTTTGGCCTTTGGAGATTTTTTCAATTTGACCAGTGTTACAATAAATGGTGTTGACTCTATTGACATATCTTACTGTGACATCATACTGGGACACAATATCATAAACAGAAATTCCCCCAGTTTTGCACTTGATGAAAGCCTCAGGCTCACTATCAGACAACAGATGCCTGCCCTTGGTACATACTTTTACATCCAATGGCAACTGTCAGCATTTAAACTGTCTACATGTAACATCTTTCATGCCAACAATCTCAAATTTTATTCTTTACAATTTCACTTAAAACTTGAAAATTAAAATCAAATTTAACTTTTTTCATTAGGAACAATTATTTAAGGTAACAAAATAAATAAATAAATAAATATTAAAATAAAAAATATTTTCTGGGAATTTTTGGCATGGAAAATGTTACATGTAGAAAGGTTAAATACTGACGGTTGCACATCCAAGAATCAGGGTCAATACATGGGATGGATACCTTTGTGTAAAATACAGGATCATTTTTGCATGCAATGACAATGACAATGCCAATTGTGGAATATAACATCAGTGTAGCTGGCTTTAAAGTTATGACTAAGGGCTCATAAAAAGTATCAAATAGCCAAGGACATAAATTGGCAACTCTGAGATCCAGTGCGTGGGGTTGTGTTACAACTGGGTAAACATTGGAGGTGTATGTAACCTCATTGTTTCCAATGACCATGGTATGAGATACTTTAGTGTCAAGATGCAAGAGAGGCTTCTGTCTGGGATTTAAGCTGCTGTTCTTGGCTTGTGATGTGAGAGGTGGTTGACTAGCACTGACACCTTACGAGACCTGTGTATTGGCCTCAATGTGCCCATTATGTGTTCTTGGTCTATTTCCTGACCATCTAAGGTGTTCTCTTAAATAGGCTGATATGTGTCCTGTTGTGGGAGCTGGTTAGGTATGGGATAGTCTGGCCATAAAAATAAAATAAAAATTATATTTTAGATAAATATGTTTTTATTCAGGTATTTGGTTTAGTTTTGGGTTGTTGTTTTCTCTTTGTTTAGCCTTAAATAGTATCACAGTTTCTATATTAGTGATTTGTAATGCATACTATTTTACTAGATTATATTTTAGAAAGTTTTAAATTTTAATTATTTTTATATCTAAATATGGCTAACAAAATCCACTTTTTCATTTGAATTTATTCATAGTAGAGCTTCTTGATTTGGTTTAGTGCTTTCTAGTTTACCACTTGTCCATTCAAATTTTATTCCAAATCCTGCTTTTATTATTTGAGTTTACTGGTGGTGTTTAATAAAGATTTTTATTCTGGTCATTGGATTTTAACAGTTCAAATCTGGTTCCATTCAATTCATTTTGTTCACTTGAAACATGCTATTGCTACCAAGTTTCCAGACTTGCCAGCCAATGTATCTTACAATACACAGGGAGCGCTCAATGAGTTGCCCCTTGACGTGTCTAATGTCATGAATCAATCTGATGGCAATGTCAAACTGCGGGCACTTTCTCCTAATTAGGAGTGCTACCAATTCAACCTGCTGATACTGCACAAGTTATTCCTTGGCTCCAAACCCTACATAGAACATGCCACCATGCCACCCCCTTGTGGCCCAGTGGCTTTCCCCATATAGTATATTAATCACAGTATTCTATAATAAACAACACCTTATTATTATTTCTGTCCTTTCTATTGGACTGTTGTCTTCCCCAAATTAAATACTGAATCCTCATTGGTTCAGTATCAACAATGCAGCTCAACTTGAATTTGTAAAGTGTTTATGAGATCCCACAATTTGAAATATTTAAATAAAAATACAAAGAATTCAATTTAATTTTAAAAAGGCCATCCCACAAATGTGATTTGAAATTTGGTCCTAGGATTTGACAATCCCGTATTTTTGCCATTATGTTCTGAATTCACGGTAAGAAGGTAGCTCAATTTCAGGCTATCAGTCTTTATTTTCAACACAATTATGACCATCTGCTTCCTATATAAAAACTTTAACAAGTTAACATCATGTTTCTCCACAACTATCTTTGGTTCAGATCATCCTTATTTTGAAAGGACAGATAAGTCCAATAGAACTGTGCTGTTTTTACTACCAAAACTTTTCAAGATGGTACTTGTGTCATCGTGCTTCTAAAACCCATGCTTTCATCCCTACTCTACTTATCATCAGATGGTAGACGTTAACTAGAAGGCTGACTTTAGTTAAAAGGGTTAGGGCAAAGATTTCACTTTTTAACTATCAGAAGGTGTATCGAAAAAGCAAACGGCTTGATTTAGAGTCTTTTTTGTTGCATCTAAAGCAGCGCTGTTTATTTATTTGAAAGCTGCTTTTATTATCAAATACGTAAAATTAAAATATTTCCTTGCTACTATCAAAACTATAAGTAAATAGTTTGCTTCAAAATTGGATTAAGCCATATAGCATTTATTCTGTGATATAGTTAAAGGTTTCCGTAAACCCCAAACAGGATGAGATGCATATTTTAATTCGTAAAATCAGTATTCTGTGGATTTGCAATTGATTTCAGTTAAAGTATATGAAAAACAATAAGAGTTTGTTGACAATTTGTTGGATGGTGGAATTTACTCTTTTACGCGAACTGAGGTTTCAAACTTTAAGGCCGTTAAGTACATGAACAGGTTAGCCTTGATGACATTTCCCACAATTGTTCTTGATAATCAGTATCTAACGCTACACTATTGGGGTCAATTGAGGTTTCGGACATGTAATAAAGCGAAGAATCACCATCAGGGCGGTTGCCAAGAGAAAGTCTCAATGTAGACAGCACCCCAGCTTCAGAAGGGCGCATAATGAGATCCAAGATCCAAGAGGGGAGAGGGACAGACCTAAAGAGTTCGGTGCCGGTAGTCCCAGGGTCAGCAACTCCCACTAAGATCTCGTGATTAGCAAATAAATAAATGTTCCGTTTTTAAATTTCCAGTTTTAACTCATTCACCAGCATTTACCGAAAATCCCTTTGGGTTTAAGTTTAGAAGAAAGCGCATAGGCAAATATAGTCACAGCAAGTTTAGAATACAGATATCCAGAAGAAGGATCAAAACTTGTTTTTGGCTTGAAATCATCTAAGGAGAGATGAATAGCTAAACAATAAATATTTTTATTTTAGATTGCCAGCCACAAATTTCAAAAAGCATCACACTTACCGCCATAATGAACTAGGGATCCCAAAAATATTATCCTTGGGTCATCTTTTGTGAGGTACGGCAGTAATAAATCAACCAGAAGAAAATGGCTTAAATAGTTCTAAAAAGCACATATTTAGAGGGTTAAACGACACATCTTTCAGAAATATAATCAAAGAAGCATTTAAATTTAGACAATAAATTAGGAAGAGCGAGTGTATACCACTTGAAAGTGAAGCTCATGTCCATCTTTAGTGATTTCGTCTGAAGATAGATTCATAACACCAGCATTATCTAGTTGAAAGGTAAATTAATTTCAGGTGACTGAGACATGGAACGTTACTTATTAAAAGATGAAGAGGTAAATTCTTTTTTTTGAATTCTTCAGCAAAAAATCTGACTGAAGAAAAGTCTGCCAGATCGAGCTTAATGCTCTCAATGTCGACACCTTCTTTCGATTCAGCCTTTAACTTCTGGATAGCCAGTTCTGCTTTAATTGGATTACGACAACCTAGCAAAATTTTAATAACACCATTATTACAGATAAACCTATTATGACTCGATATCCTGCCTTGAGTAAATTTTTGGCAGTGAGATAACCGATCCCAGTGTTAGCACCTTACAAAAGGGTTAGTAATACTATTTCAATGACTTGGAATTACCTGTGATTATGGCAACTCTTTTTTCCTGTCGGTTCTTGGCCAACTCAAGCTGCACATATCTTGGAATTTTAAAAACTTGAGAGGATTGAATACCTTTCAGCTTGTTGCTCAAAGGGCTCTCGATTGAAGAATAAAGTATTGTACGCATCAAAGACGCTTGTTACAGAAGTTAAAATGAGCAATTTCAATACTTTGGGAAGAAATTTCAAGGAAGCAATAGTATTTATTATTTCCCCAAGCCTTTGTGCATCAATCAAAGGAGGAATTTCCATTGCTCAAGACAAACTACAAGGCAAGTTCAAAGTTAGATTGTTAAAGTAGGTCTGGCTAAAGTAAAACTAGAAATTAGCCGAGGAGTTAAAGCTAAAATGAATGTATGGAAAATATTGGCTGAGTTGCGACTGTCCCGATAACCTTACTATAATGGACTTATCTTTGACAAAGTTACATGGAAATTGGGATCTATTTGCGGTCCCAAGCAGCCAAAAAAAGTGGTATTTTATGCAAAGCGAAAAAATAAAATGATTTTTTATCTTAAATCTGTAGCAAAATGATTCACTGATCAAGCAAACTCGATTAATTGGTCCTATAATTAATCATAGACTAATTTTCAAATGTTATTTAAATGATCAACCAGTGACAACTCACAGGCATTTGCTGACAATGACTGTTGATCATAGACTAATTATCAGATGCTATATTAATGATTCGCTAATGATAACTCAGTTTCGCCGGCGAGGACTAAGAAGATTAACGCAGCGGTTAAAATAATATTGCTAAATGATACTTTAATTGGATTACAAAATGTCATAGTTTAGTAGAATACAAAGAGCGTGGGTAAAAGTTTTGAAATGACGTAACCAAATAAATTTGTGGATTAAACGTAACAGGACTTTATGAAATTTAATATCGAAATCAGCAGCAAACAGATATAAAAATGTGGAATCTAGCCGTTATTAGATTTAATTAGCCTTTACTAACCAAGAAAGCTAAATTTCATCTCTTTAGGGAAAGTATGAAACCATTTTTCCATTTTTTCGTTGGCACCAGACTAGCAATAAAAGGCATCATTTTCCTTTGGCTTGTCACTTACCACACTTTTAAAAACAGCAACTCAAACCAGAAAGCATTTACCTACAGACTATCCCATAACCATGCCTTCAAAAACCTTTGCTAATGTGGCTGAAGAAGCTTGGATTCGTTATGTAGCCGAGTTTCCCGCGATGCAATTTTTGTTCCGCTTGTTTTCCATTGCCTTTATAAACTTGGGCTTTTCAGCTTTTTATTCCAAATCGGCAACTCAAAAAGAAAAAGTAGAAAGGTATTACCACTTGCTCTTTTATTCGACTCTTCACTTGGTGTTAATTAGAATAATTCTAGTTTAAAGAAAAAACAGCTCGAGTGTAAGTTTCCTCAAAAGACTGCTGTTATCACAGGTATTTGAGTGCTGTTTTATGCTACTTCACTTTAAAATACCATGCTAAGCTATTGTATAAAGGTGGAAATTCAGGGATTGGTTACGAAGTTGCTCTGGGATTGTGCAGTGTTGGATACAGAGTCATTCTCGGTAGGTTTTTATGTTGTGAAGTATTTTAGTATTTGTGTCTCAACAATTTTTAGGATGCCGTAACCAGAAAAAAGCCCTCGAAGCTATTGAATCTATCAAAGCAAAAGTTGGAAAAGAATGCAGCGTGGATTGTATTCCTCTTGATTTATGCTCTTTCAGGTCTGTTAGAATATTTGCCTTGGAGCTTATATCAAGGGAGGCTAAATTAGACCTTCTAATCAATAATGCCGCAATTTGTGCTCCCACAGAATTTATTAGAACAGAAAACTCTTTTGAACAACAATATCAAGTCAACTATCTTTCACATTTTTCTCCTTACAAGACTACTCATCCCTTACTTGGCTGCCACTCCAGACTCAAAAGTGATCAATCTAACCTCCTGTTTAGCTTTTGCGAGTAAGATTTATCCCTGATTGCCACTTTGTAATTTTCTACAAAAGCTAAATTGACTTTTAGCATCAGGAGATTTTGACTATAAAAAGGCCTCTGAACAGTCTAGTTATGACCCAATGAAAAACTATTGTGTTTCAAAAAATGCAATTGTTTTATCTACATTATCCTTAAGAGAAAAACTATCTTCACTTGGAGTTTCAAGTAAGGCATCCTTAAACATATATCCTTTATTAAAATGACTTCATTACTAACACTCATTGTAGGCTTTATTGTACATCCAGGATTTGTGAGTTCTGGCCATTATAAAGCCTGTGCCGCTTTTCATTCAATTGCTACTTTCCTCAGCAAACTAAAGATTAGATTGCCTTCTCAAGGCACCACAACAATCATGTTCCTTGCTTTAACTCCCAACGAGGAACTAGCCAATTATTCCAAGGCCTGTTATTACTCTGATGGCATGCCAATACTTCCTGTCCAAAAGCACTGCAACAAAGAGTTGAGAGAGGATCTTTGGGAGGATTCCTGCTGTAAAGTTGGATTGTGTGATGATATTTAGTCTCTTCTACTTTAACTCTTATCAAGTATCTTCCAAATGAATCTTTTGATTTAAATAAATATACTGTTTAATCATGTGGCAGCTTAATAGCTCAAGCTGGCAGTCAAGTTTTAAATATGTATTAAATCAACATAAGCTCAATGACTAAAGCTATAGTCTATAGATTCAAGAACTTTATTGGCAGTAGCCCAGCTTACTATGATCTTAACAAGTAGCCAAAATCAAAGCAAAGCAACACATGAAACTAGCTCTAAAAAACCCACATCTAAAGCAAAACATATAAGTGACTAGCTCCAGTAAGGGAATACTGTCATGAAAGGACACCATCCAAGCTATTATTATGTGATGGTTGCAATATAAATGTATAACAAGTATCACAGATTTTCAGCACATTGCCTATCTAACCATAACTCAGGCCACCAATAAAATTAGAACCTTACCAATAAAATTCCTAAACTCAAAAGATAGATGACAGAAATCATGGTAACTCAAAATCCTCAGATCAAATCCAAAACTGACCCCCCAAAAAATACACAAAGTATTGTCGTGGCTGTGCTGTATTAGCAAAGTTACAAGGGGAGAATATTGAAAACCTATATGATTATCTTTATTGAGATGTATGGCTTATATAGTTTGAGGGGATTATTTTATTAGGAGCAAGATTAGAGGAATCAATCAATTAGATGGGACAGAGGGTGGCTTGATCCTTGCAATGAGTTAAGCATCAAATTGTGCTGTCCACTAAGTTGAGATTGTCAGTGGTTTTTATAGCCTTGTTTGGGAAATTGAGTTGACTTCCGCATTTGTCTCCAAGTGGTGAGAAGTTTGGCTGGGGCAGCACAAGATCTCTTGTGTGAAACCTTTCTGAGGGTTGTCCCGTTGTTTTGACAGTGTTGCAACATCTTTTATTACTCTTTCTTGGGAAATTAATTCCCTGAGTGCCTCTTCAAATGATTCCCTGATTAATCATTAAGTCAGTGGCACTCTTATCATTAACTCATCTATTATGGAGATCAAACATTTTGAGTCCTAAGAGAAAAACTACTTGAACAAGCCCCATGACCGCAATGATGTACATGGACAACATGTGGCTTCTCATGATACTATATAATACTCCAAACTTGTAAGAGAGGGGGCTAGACTAACAAAGTCTGGCTCCCATCCGGGTGGGACCAACCATCAGGATGCCATCCAGTGCAAGACTGGGATAGCCGCTCAAAGGGGCCTCCCAAAGGAGACCGTATGTGAAAGGGGAGGGAAGTATGCATCCAAAGCCATGACCAAGGCTCCAGTAAGTAACCACAGGGAGCAATCCCAAGTGGAAAGGACCTCTGTATCTGATTCAGGGTTTTGAAACAAGGTGGGTAGAAGGGAAGCTGGAACTGCTGCGGGGAAAGGATTGTCCAAGTCAGAGGAAGAAGTTTCAATAGTACCAGAGTCCAAAGGGGGCAGCAATTCTTCAAGATAAGAAGAAAACCAAGAGAACCAACCATAGGATAATGAGTTGGTGGGAACCTGAATGAAATGTCCAATTACATCTACAAACAGACCCGGAATATACTCAGAAGACTGAGAAATCAAAGAAAGTTTGTTCCAAAAGACAGGATTGGGGACCAGAACAATAAAGAAATAGGCACCAATATTCACATAGCCACCTTGTACCAAGGAGACAACATGATTTCAGCGGGGTGCCCTTTTTGCTAAAAAAACTTCCAGGTGGACGGACCAAGTGCACGGGTAAATATCAGGGGATGATCTGAGTTAATATTCTTGGAACAACTCCCAACAAAAAACGACGGGCAGGCGGGCCAGGGAAAGCGGTTGGCAGGGACAATTAAGTGCTAGGGTAAATAACAGGGAATGATCCAAGTTATTGTTCTCAGAACAATTCCCAACAAAAAATGACGGGCAGGCGGGCCAGGAAAAGCGGGTGGCGGGGACAACAACGGGAGTTAAGACAACTACCTGTATTATTTAACAAACTTCAAAACTACAAAAGAATTTGCAAAGTCAGGAGTTTATTCAACAATTGAAATTGGTAAGCAAGGGACCTGACGGCCCATGCTTCCATTTTATGCAAAGGGGGGGTGATAGGACGGGAGGGGTTATGAAAGGGGCTATCAGAGTGCAATCTAAAGGGGAGCCTATTAAAGAGTACTAGCCAATCTTATCTTGGTTTGAGACCTAGAAAATAGGGGCCGCGGGGCCAGATGTAAGACACAGCCCCTTAATTGACTAGGAGCCTTCTGAGGACTCAGGGTGCACATTTCCCCTAATGCCTTCTTCTGACATCTTCACCGGAGAGCTCTGGAACCCAATTGTTTTGGGTCAGGGGACTCCCGGGCTGGAGGAATTAGCTACCTGGGACACCACTGATTGTGGGATTTGATACCCAATTTCCCCAGGCTGCAGGTTAGGCCTTTCAGGCTTCATGCAGCCCGCATTTTTCTGTTGGTCTGCTAGTTGTTTCAGGACCAGGCGACACCAGGACAACAAGCAATCCAACCAAATTAATGTCTCCTCCGCAGTTGGAGGGGACTCCAAAGGGGAAATGAGAACTTCAGCCAGAAAGGCCAACACAAAGTGTTCATCTACCGTGTGGGCCAAGTCCTCCAGGTTTTGGAGGGGTTTTTCCTGTACACGGGCCACCTTTTTTGATGGTCTGGGAAATACATCCTGATCCAGGGCCAAAGGTGGGCCACGGAACTTTACAAAACTCATATCTAATAAAGTATCATTCTCTTCTTGATTTTCCCCTTTATATTGTTTACTATACTTCTCAAAAGTATATACTTGACATAAGTATACAAAAATAGTATTGCTAAATCAACCAAAACAACATGTACCAGATAAGTTCCAATAGCTTGCACAATAAAATTTCATCTCTGAACTTATGAAGCTTAATTTATAGATTTAAATAATTATTTTGAGCTAGTTTGTACAGTAGTTTTAAAAGCTATGGCAACAAGCAAAATGAACTCAGATTT